>QUSF01000012.1:11702553-11958484 GCA_003676055.1 Chloebia gouldiae
GCGTCCCCAGCCTCGGGGAGAACGAGGGACAGCGGTGTCCCCAGCCTAGGGACAGCGGGGAACAGCGGCGTCCCCAGCCTAGGGACAGCAGGGAACAGCGGCGTCCCCGGGCTCGGGACAGCGAGGGACAGCGGCGTCCCCAGCCTCGGGGAGAACGAGGGACAGCGGTGTCCCCAGCCTCGGGGACAGCGGGGAACAGCGGCGTCCCCAGCCTAGGGACAGCGAGGGACAGCGGCGTCCCCAGCCTAGGGACAGCGAGGGACAGCGGCGTCCCCGGGCTCGGGGAGAACGAGGGACAGCGACGTCCCCGGGCTCATCAACAGCGAGGGTGAGCCGGTAACGGCACCGCGAGCGAGAGGGCAGGAGTTGACACAGTTTTACAATTATAGTTTTACATTTTAGCATTGCTCGTAAAAAAAAAAAAAAAACCACGCCGGGAGTGTAGGGTCAATAGGGCGGGGAGAAATATTCGCTTAAATGATTTTTTTTTTTTTCGCCCCTTCCTTTCTAGTCTTTCTTGGGCTCGACTACGAGCAAAATGCTTTGAGAACATCTGTTTCTCACAGTTCACAAATCTCTGAATGGTGATGGGGGAAGGTCTGGGGAAGCTGGCTGAGCTGAAATGCTGGGAGAGATGTGGGAAAGTCAGGGCAGCTGGAGTGCCTTGTAAAAATAAAATCAAAATCTGGCTTTTATGTGGAACAGCACAGATGCATTGACCGAAGGTTTCTCAGCCTGCAGTCTTTATGCTGCGATATGGGTCTTGGACTTGTTCTGGATAATGTGAGGTTTTTCAAAGATCTCTTTGTGGTATCTCGATGTTTCCTGTTCTCTGAATGGCCAAGGAAAATGTCTTGAACAAAACTTGGCTTTTGTTTTGTGCCTTTTATTTTTTTTTTTTTTTAATAACTAAAGCTTTCATATGCAGTCTTTTGGTAACTCTGGTACCCAAATGAAAAGCAGCTAAAGATGACATTCAGGACAGGTGGGCCTGCTCGTTTCTTGAGGCATACATTTGCAGTGCAGGAGCCCTCTTTCCCCAGTTACTGAATTAGTCACACTTATGTGGTGACAGCAGCAAACTAGTTGGTGATGGAGTTTGCCACTACTTCCTAAGAAGTGATCTTTTTTAGCCTGGGGAGAACTCACAACCTCATGCCAAGGAAATGATTCTTGAGGTCAATGCACAACACCCGCTGTTTTGCAGCCTTTAAGAAGGAACATGAACTCTGGTTGTAGGGGTAGGGCTGCCTGCAAAAAGGTTGTGGTACTAAACCACTGAAAGCCAAGTCTCTTGGACAGCCCATGCTTTAATGTGTTGGCCCATGCAGCAGGCTGGAGCAATATTCAAGCTCTCTGACAGAGCTTGGTCTTGAAAATGTTGATTCTAACGAACTAAAATCTCCCTACTGCCTGTCCTGCCTGCAGAGGTCTCTGGAAGGGGGAAGGAGAAACAGCTGGCTCTTCTCTCTCCAGTTGAAATGTTAACTGTATTTGCAGTCCTAGTTTACTGGATTGGTAACAGAAGGTGTTTTGTGATACAGATTGATTTACTTCTTTCTTATCCTTGGTTGTAAACTTCAGGCAAAAAGTTCTAAAAGGCTGTCTGTCATGCTGTGTTTATTATAGAAAACCAGAGATGGTGGAAATACTCCCTGAATTTAGGCAGATACCAAACCTGACATTTGACAAGGGATTCAGGTGCCCCAGATTACAGCATCAGTGTGCCCTTGTTGGCAGCTTCTCCCATTGAGCTTGGAGATGTTTTAATGTGGCAGCCAGAGCTTTGAAGCTCTAACTTCACATATTCTGTGTTATCAGCGATCACCTGGGAGGGCACACTGTTCATCCGAGGGCCTCTCACTGATCTCAGTTTTGCAGTACAAATAGGTGAATGTAGTTTTTATTTAAGATGTGTGTGAAGCATCTCAGAGCTATTCTCAGTGCTGCCCCATATGTGACCTTACCTTTTCCTTTGGAAATTCGACTCTGCATTTTCCTGGTGCCAGTGCCTGATGTATCTTGATCTTTTGCAACAGCTCAGTAGTTTTGTTGTGTGAATAAGAACTGTCCGATGAGAGAAACAGGGAAAATGAGCCTGCATTCTGTGTCAAACACAGGTTTTGTGCTCAAATAATTGGTATGAGCTGCATCATTGCTTTCCATGGAGCTTGGAAGTGATGTGGAATGCTTGATCTCCTAAATAGCATCAGTAATGCAGAACTGAAAAAAACCCAAACCCAAGGTCCCCTGTGTATCGTGAAATACGTAGGTTTTGTGTAACTGGGCATTTCTCTGAAGGATTTTGACAGATGACTCAAACTCCTTTGCATTATTATTCCACTGTCTATTGCAGCAGTAGCGATCTTGATGCTGCTTTTTTGCTTGTTTCTCTTGGTGAGTTTCTGATCTTTGGCTTTGCCCATGTACAGAGCTGTTGGGATCCATCCAGAGAAAGCAACTGACAATACCATTTGCAATTTTGCTCTTCCCTGATAGTTGCCTGCAGGAACTAAATAAGGACTACTTCTCTGTTCTGCAGTATAGAGAGATATGAATCCTAATATAGGAGTGCCTCAGAGCGAGTCTGTCACTTGCTTTCAGCCATAAAAAGGGGTAATCGAGGAGCAGCACACTTGCATAGCCTTTAGGACAGTGGCCTTACTAAGCTAAGAGTGTGCAAGCAAGGCTTTTTGCTGTATCTCCTACATGCAGAAGTGCAAAGTGACCTATTGTAACAGAATGCTTCTTAATACTGCAAAACTGTCCCTGGTAAGAGGGTTCAAATTCTGATGGTCTTCTCATAGCTACAAAGTCATTGAACTCTCCTTAGAAATCAGCCTGGTATTTGCAATTGAATATACCTTTTTTTTTTTTTTAACATGAAGTCTATCTTCTCAGTTATCTGTGTGGTTCAGATTAGAAATTATTTTAAAAGGTAAAAGAGGGAAAATAAAGAGATTGGAGGGATCCCCACTTTGTGAAAGGTCTTTTCTAAAGCAAATGGTCAGCAGCATGCCTTGGGTGTGGGAATATCAAAACTTTGCTGCCTTTAAGCACAGAGCCAAGTCCAGTGTGTGAGTGCCATTGCTCTGCACTACCTTCTGCACAGGGCTCTGCAGCTGATCAGTGAGTGGGAACATGGACATTGGGTGAGACTAAATTCCAGGCTCTGCTGCACAGGAAGCTGTAAAGACTACTAGTGTCACAGATTTAACCTGGAAATTAAATTCTGTGTGCTGCCTCAAACCCAGAGCCTTAGAGGACATTTTTTTGCAGTAGTTCAACTCCTTCAATTGTAGCCCAAGCTAGAGTATGCTGGCATCTCACTGCCCTAAGGGACACCAGGAGGGTGGAGAGCACAAATAAGGTGTAGGAAATACTTTTCTTTGAGCACAAGGAGACAGATGTTCCCATTTGCTGGACTTGAGCTGGCTGTGGGTGTAGCAGGTACAGACAAAGAAAAAGATCTGTGGTTAAAAGTAATCAATTATCAGAATAACTTTAGAGTTCAAATGAGTAATATTATGCTGCAGTGTGGCTTCTGGTGAGGAAATAGTATGCTTTCTACTTGAGGGTAGCCAGAAACCAGGAGGATAGATTTAAATGGATGCACTGTGTTGGCTTTGATAAAGAGCACATCCTCTGCCTCCTCGAGCAGTTGCTTCTCTCAGTAGGCTGCTGGTTGTATGCAAACTTCTGATTTCAGAACAAAAGAAACTTAATCTGAATGTCAAACCTTAAATCTCAGTGTGTTAAAGTTGAAAGGTTGAGTGGATTTCTGTTTGTGCTAAGCTCCTGCTAAAGCTCTTATTTTAAGTTTTCTGTCCCTCCAGCTGGTCCTATCTCCTACACTTTCAGTCTTCTTTGTGCAATTTTCTGGTTTACTGTCTTCTTTTTCTTTCTTTCCTTCCTTCCTTTTCTTCTTCTTGCCTAAATCTTTGATTTGTTACTGGATTTTTGCTGTAAGATGAAGAAAGCTTGTCTTGACAGAGTGCTGATGACTTCTGTGCAGTGAAGGGGGCTCAGCCAGCCACCCTCTACATCTTTCCTATCTGGGCAGAAACAGAGCCTTAACTGGAAGTTAAGAAAACCAGCATCATCACAAGGGCTGTCAACAGCACATTAATAAAAGTTATTTCTTCATTAGGTAAAAAGTGAGATCTGATGGTGCTTTTTATAGAAGGTGCTGACACTGTTACAGGGAGCTGCAGAGCTTTGCTAAGGGAACTGGTACCTTTGTCCTGAGTGGTAGCAAGAGAGTGATCTGCAGTAATATATTCAAGCCCATAACATTTCCTAATTTGAACATATTTTATTTAGTGCTTCAGGCTGAGCCCTGGTTGCACTGTGTAAAGCATAATGGAATGCATGGCCAAAGCAGCTCTGTCAAAATTGAGGCAGAGGAGAAAACAATAGTAAAATAAAGGGTGTCAACCAAAGCTTGCTTGGCTTCCTGGTCTTTCTTGAATGAGAAATATGAGGAAACTCTTAGGTTTCCCAAATAAACTCCTTGGGTGATGTCCATCTGTTGCTCATTAGTTGTATCTCAGCAAAGTTAAGAGGATCAAGTGTTCTGGTCCTCTGTAGGCAGTCTCCCTCCCTCTCATGCCAGAGTTGAGCTCTGCTCTTTGTCCTGGCAAATTCGTGAGCAAATGGCTGTGGAGAGGTTTGCAAGAGTTGTTGTTATTTCTTTCCAGTTCTATTAAGAGAAAACTGGTTAGCCCATGATAGGAGCATCTCTTTCAAGTCCTGTGTTTTCCCACCTCTGCAGGCTGAGTCAGGAGTCAGAACAGGTCACAGCAGAGAGTTATTGGAAGGGACAAAAGAGTTGATGAAAATGCTGCTCAGTTGAGCAAGCAGGATTAATGTGACAAGGTGAATACTGTTAGCAAAAAAAAAAATCACTCTTTTTGTTGATGTGAAACTGCTTTCTCACACCTGCTCTACACCTTCCTGCCACACAATCCTCACTTAAGCATGTCCCAAAAGCATGACTGACAGTCCCCATGACAGTCTTTTGCAGTAAATATTCTGAACCTCACTGTTCAGAACATTTTAGCATTTGTGTGGCAATGACACATAGGAAGAGTTCAGGAGAAGTCCTGGAGTTGCTGAGTAACCTCTGAGTATGGACAGTCAAAGGAGAAGCATGGCCACTGCTCTGCTGGCAGGCTGGGGAGCAGTGAGCTCCTTGTAGGATTACTTAGTGCTGTTAAATCTTACCTCTTTGCAGGAGGGCTTCCTGAGGGTAGGAACCTTGCTCACAGATACAGCAGGTCACGTTTTCAGTGGGTCTGTATTACTGTCAAAAATAAATTGTCCAAGAGCACAGAATGTTTGAGCTTTTCAGAAGTGCTGGTTGCTGCACATGACTTCGTGCTCACTGCTCTCATCTGCCACCAGCCACTTTCTGTAAATCAAATGTTTATCATGTCAGTGCCAGTGTTGGGATGCTTTAGCAACTTTCTCTCAGTTTCCAAGATCCAAGCAATAACAATGTTGTTATTTTCTCTCTTAAAAGTTACATGCGCTGCTAGGCAGCTCTTAACTCTCCTGATACAAGCTGGCTCAACCTCTGGCTTCATGTCTCCCTGTTGTGACTAATCTTGCAGCCTTTTGACATGTGGTTATGCACAAGATGCAACAGAACTGGTACAGAAAATAAACTTTCAGATATTCATATGTGAAAAAGAGGTAGCAAGAGCTGCTGCAAGCATCAGCTTTCAGTTACTGATCTGGGCTTGAATACGTGGTGGGGATCCTTATTATTCAGATTGCTATGTTGTTTTCAACTTTTATAAATTTGTCCAGCTTTAAAGAAACATGGGATTTGCTTTTATGCAGGCAAAGCTCCAAAACTTCCCATTTACTCCAAGGAGCATATAAGAACCCACAAGGCTTTATTCATCTTGTCAAAAACCTGAAGAAAGGAGACTTTATTCTTAGGAAAAGAGAACAGATAATTGTGAAAAATATAGCTTGGGTAACTCTCCCTGCTCAGTGTGAAAACGTGGGGTAATTAAACATGCTGTTTTCCTATAAGTGCCAGATAGATGTATTGTTCAGGAATTCAATGCACGGATGCTGAACTAAAATCTCTCCATTTTGAAGTGAAACAAAGAGGGCAGTTATTTCACATGACCCCAGAAGGATTTTGTTTGGGTTTTTTCCTAAACTGTTATGTTTCAGCACACACCTTGTTAAAACTTGTGTGTGTGTTAGGAAAACTAATCTATCATTTCAAAATTAATCCCCACCAAACTTCCAAAGTTTTCAGTCTAAAAATAGCATCAAGATACTTCTCAAGCACACCAGAACACTGTTGCATTTCAGTCTAATTCTTGTCTGTTAACAGGCTTTATGAAAGCATTTTTATATTTGGCAAAAGTTGCAATTTCTTTTCAAAAGAGAGGGATTGGTTGGGCAGTTAGTGATTACAGCAGGGATCTACAGATCCTGTGGTTTTCAGTTCAGTAAGGAAATCCAATTTTCTGCCAGTTTAGCCACTGCATCAGTTGCTATTGCAGAAGAGTTCAATTGCTAGTATTGCTTCACACAATTCTGTGTCATGTGAAGTTGCTTTTTAATATAACTATAAAAGCACATCTGGATGTTGTCTTTAAAAAGATGCATAGATCACAAGTAGGACTTCAAGATTTATTAGAAAATAATCAGATTACCTCTAATGAGATAAGCTTGAAATCATCTCTCTTGACCATTCTTTGCCATTGGAAAACCACAAAACAAAAATTAATGTGTTTGCTCTTAGCTCTTGTTGTTTGATGTGGCTGTTTATGCTGAAATACAAACCAATCCTTGAATTAAAGGGAGTTAGTGCATCCCATTGGGTCTCCTGTTGAGTTTGACCTGCCTCGTGTTCCTTCAGCCTCTGTCCTGGAGCAGCCCCACAATGCTCTCCCCAGCAGGCTGAGAACTTGGGAATCACACACATCACCTGGGCTTCATTCATATAATTAGGGCAAAATATGAAAATGTCTCCAGTGAAGGTCTAATGAGATGAAAAATAGAACCTGCAAGCTGAATTACAGCAGTTAACAATAGAACAGCCATAGACTTTCTTCTCGTTGATGGGGAGAAACCCATTATATACACATCAATTTATGTATTTGTCATTTATTTTTTTATAATGGAGCACACATAAGATTATGTTGCAGAAAGTCCTGACTGGATTTTACTTCCTGACCTCCCAGTACTTCCCAGTGGTTGTGGGTGCTCCTTTACTATACAGAATCCGTGGCTACTTTTGGAAAATGGTAAAAGTGTGTCTCCTGTTTTGTGTGTTGCCACATGATGAATCAGTAATTGCTATTCTATTGCCCTTATTGCACCCCAGTGCACTTGGTTGTCCCATATGGTCCCATTGCTAGTCCTGGAACAGCTCAGCAGCTTCAAAATCTCGGACCCCCTGCAAAATGATATTCCAGGCTGTGAAGTTCCATAAGGGAGTGAAGCCTGGGAGCCAGACCTGCTGGGAACCCATTAGCAAACATCATCCTGAGGAACCAGTAGGTGGTTTCTTCTGGAGATTATTATCTTTTGTATTGGAAGTAAGTGAAACATGGAAATTTAAAGTTGCTGTGTACAGGAAAGCACAAGTACAGTCTATGTGTGAGTTTTTGAGCAAAGTTTCTTGTTCACTTGCACGAGAAAACATTGAAGTAAATATTTTGGAAAGTGATAGACTGTGGCTGACTGTGATGATAAGAGACTGGATTTAGTGACCATGGAGGTGTCTTCACCATTTTCTGAGAATTTTTCCATGTTCATTTTTCACATGGAGCAGGCAGCTCAGAGCACAGAAGAAAGCCAGGAGTGGCACATCCCCAGCTGCAGCTAAATCTTCTGAGAACACTTTTTCATGTTGTTGAGGCTTGCTGACAATTACAGCTATAGACTGTAGCAGCCAAGGACCTCATAGACTGTGTTAGGTTTTTTCCTCATCCCTTCATAAGAAACATGCAGCTTTGGTGTGCAGAGGTTTCTCACATCCTCAAGACAAGTGGTACAACTGTAGCCTCTCTGAAAACACTTTACAGCTCAGCCAGCACTTAGAACTTTCCTTGAGGTCATGTAGGAAACCAGTGACCAACTGAGCATCAGATCATCAGCAGTTACAGCTTCCAGATTGATGTCCACCAGTTGATTCCAGCCTCTTTGTGGGTCTCCATGTCCTGGGGAGCATCATGCAGTACCCCAATCACCTTGTTCCAGGGTGCTGGTGGCTGTGGCCAGAGCAGCAGTTCCTGCTCCCGTGTGTGTCCCTGCTCATGGACTGCAGTCCTGAATGCAGTTTGTCCCTGCTGAGCACCCCTGATGAACAAGGCTCAGCTCTGCTGCCACGGGAGCGTGAGCCAAGGCAGACCATGGGAAGTGTTGCACAACCGGTATAATTTCACCGCATGCTGAATAAATACACTTCTGAGGACTCTTTTGAAGAGATGTTGCCTAATTAATCCTGCAGGGGGTATAATATGTATATTTTTGAAATCCAGTTTTAGCATCGTGCAATTAGCTTTTATGGCCTAGGGATTCTGATTTAAAACATTCTTTAGTTACTAATGGTTAACTGTTTTAATTAGAAATGCAAATGTATTTTAGATCCAAATGTGTCTGAGTGGTACAATGTAAAATGATGATTCACAGTGAATACCATTGAAGTGCCTCAAGTCTGGTATTCTTTGTACCTTCTACAGTTTGAACTCTGAGGATCAACACAATGTTCAAACATCGCTCTCAGCTGAAGCATGTGGAGGCTGAATAGATTTCTTTAGGAAATGAAATAAATATTAATCAACAGGGATTCTTTCTTGGATGGCAGACAGAAAATTGTAGCTTTAGGCAAGAAGGAGTCAAATACTTTGAATGTTAGTGGTAACTTCATCTCCACAATAGCAGAGCACAGCTCCTGCCAGGGTGCAGGTGCTGAGCAGAGGGCAGCATCTTAGTTGACTTTGTCTTAATATCAGAGAAATTACCCAGGCTTGAGGATTCCAGGCTGCTCATGGCAGGGCAGTAGCTGCTCAGAACTGTGTTGCTGTAAAATTTGGTGTGGCAGTGTGGCTAAGACAAGTCTACAGCAAGGCAAGCTCCAGACAAACATTGAAAGGCTGATGTTTGCTGAATATTCACTACAGTCACTTGTCCTGGAGATACTAAACTGTCAGGCAGGTGATATCTGTGATCAGATGTCTTAAAATGCAGTAACAGGTCACCTGTATTCAGCAAAGCCTTAGTACAATCAAAGAACCCCTGCTACTAATCCTTGCTGTTGTGTTCAAGTGTTTCTTTTTCCAGCTTCCTTTGAAAGATGGAGCAAAAAGAAAGTAACCACACGGCAGTAGAGAAGATGGCTTTTGTAATGAAAGTTTATTGGACATGTTGCTTGGTAGAGCATTTTTACAGCTGTTTGTGATGAGACTTGGTGATGCAGCAGGCAATGAAGTACTTTATGTGGGGCACTTCACATCTCTGCAAAGCTGGATGTAGATTTATTTTTTTTTCTGTAAGGAGCAATATGTAGGCACCATAAAAGCTGTGGGTGGCTCTGTGTGGCCCTTCAGAAGTAACAATCAATCAGTTTCTTAGGACTAGCCTCACTGGGAAGGCTGATGGGTCAAAGCACTGGCATAGCTTCAGAGGGCTGAGACCTCAGCAGGGTGTTGCAGACAGCAAGCTCTCCTGTTCCCATGTAGCAGATGCTCTCTGAGACTTCAAGTTCCTGTCCATCTTTCTTGCTGACGCAGATAGAGTGTAGTAGTGACTTTGTCACCTGAAATTTGATAAACTTGTTGACTGGCATCACGGGTAAGCTTCCTCACAGAGCTGCTCCCTGCCGAGCTGTCAAACGAAAAACCAAGACGCAGATTGCATGAGCCTGTTATATGGGACAGCAAATGGTGTTCTGGTTTTGCTACTTAAGCTGAATGAATTAAAGCTTCCCACAAGCCTAACTGATAGTCTTGAGTGTGCAGTTAAAAGTCTCCGAGCTGCTTAGCCATCTCCCTGTGCTGTGTTCAAAGAGCAAAGTGTCACAAGCACCAGCAGTTCTTATCTGTGTGTTTTATTTCCAAACCGCTGTTTGCATTGACTTCATTCATTCCTTCTTTTAATTCATCCCAATCAGTACCTTTGCTGTGAGCTTGTATTTTCTGCTGGCGTTTCTGGAGGACGAGGGCGTGGAGGAAGCTGCTTTGGGCACCAGCCCTGGAGGCTGGAGCTGCAGTGTGTCTGTTGTCAAACACCCCAACCTCGTTGTTCTTGGTGCTTACGTGGTGTCCGCTCCTGCCCTGCGCCACTTGCAACTTATCCTTATTCCGTTCTTTTCTTTTCAGGGGCTGTCAGAGCCTGAATAATTTAAGAGTGAACAAATGAGAGACGTCCATGGAGGACTCTGTTCTTACCTAGGCACAAATTGACAAGCATGTAGATTGCCTTGGGTTTCCACTGCACCTACCACAACTTTACTAAGAGAAAAGTCCCCTTTGCTAGACATCTGTGTCACTCTTGCTTAGTAAAGTTATTCAAGATCAGCGCCTTTGGAATTGGTTGGTAAATGGACAAAGACTTTCTCTTTGCCCGGAGCTCCTCACAGCCTCCAAGTACCAAAGAGAACTCCACAGCACTAGAAAGCAAGAGGCAGCTGCTGAATGTTGGAAGCTACTGCATTTGGCAAAAGAAGCTGATGCAAAGATGCACACAGTTGTGTTTGTTTGTTCTGCTTGTTTTCTGTGCTTTCCGAGCCCTCTGTGTGCCTGGAAAGTTTAATAACCAATCCGTTCTTTCTCAACATGCAGATTTTCTTCCTATCCCAAAAAGCTTTGGGTTCTGTTCATGCTTTTTTTTATTTTTCCAATTCCAAGTTTGTCACTGATACTCTTCTGTTGTTTCCGTGGAGAATTGTTTGGGTACATAGCCACAGCCTCCTTTGAGATAGGGAAACCTAAATATGACTCTCAAATATCATTGTCTTCCTTTCTCTCCCCCGATTTAGCAGAGTGGTCCACCTTGTCCCAGAGGTTGCTGACTTTAAGTGTAAGGCAGAGTTGACCTTAGCGATGATGTCATTTAACTAAGAAATTACTTCAAAATTCTTACAGTAGCTCAATTTGGAAGCTGCTGAATGAAGCTGACCCTTGACACTTCACAAAAGAATAAGGCTTGTGTTTTACTAACAGCTGCTTGGAAACCATGTGTAATAAAGTTTGTTTTTGTGCCCAACATCCAGGATAAAAGATGGCATTTGACGACTCTGGTACCCTTACGCTCCCAGAAGAGCAGAACTGCTTTGATCAAAGTTTAAAAGTCTGCTTCTATGTGGGTGTCTAAGCATTTCACAGTTCCTTATGCTAAAAGTAACAGTGTACTTGCAAAGGCCAGCAAATGCTGCTCTCGTTCAGCTTCAAACACATTACATTTTCCTCCTTGTCATCCCATATAGCTTTTCATAAAGTTTCAGGGTAAAACTTTTTTTATGGAACATGCAAAAATCTCCCATCAAAATATATCAAGGGGGATTTTTGCTTCGTGTTTGGGGCTTTGTTATTTTTGCTGCTAGCGACACTTATTCTGGAAACTTCAGGGTTGGAGATTATTTTATTTTTGCCACAGAATGAGGACAGTGTAAATAAAAAATGTAAAGTAGAACTGAGAGAAGTGCTTCAACAAGTTGTTTCACTACATTGAAATAAATGTTGATTTGTTCAAAAAAAAAAAAAGCATGCCCTTTCTGGATCTTGTTAGTCGTGACTTTTTATTTCATTTCTTTGCTAAAGAAATGCGTGCCTCTTGACTTCAGCAGCCTGCTCGCCCAGCTGTGAGGCATTACGGGAAGGCTGCTCCGACCTGCGCTCCCAGCAGATGTGCTGGACTTGCTGTCACTGTGCTTGGGCTGGGCTGGGACCTGTGCTGGGCACAAACTCGAGGACAGGGAAGGGGTGTATGAAGTCAAGTGCACACATATACTGTGTCTGGCCTCCAGCTCTGCTGTGTGGAGCAACTGCTCTATTTCTGAGCTTTTCCACACCTTTTTATTCAGTAAAAGCCTATTCTAAAAAGATGTTGCTTCAAGGTTCCCCTGAAGGTATGTTACTGCCCTGCCTTGACTCCTGTCTCACGGTGTCTTAGGATAGGAGCTGGCTAGGAGTGTCTCACCAACAGGTTGGTGGATTCTCCCTGAATATTTGTCCTCTTATTATTTTTATTGTGAATTTACAGCAGCTTATGTGGGGGCTCAGATGGGACTCTGAAGCAGGATGAATTAGGCTAGTACATGGAGACAAAAACACTCAAACCTCCAGCCAGAGAAGTTGTAAGCTGCTCTGTGGAAACCCATTCCAGAGCAGGACACTCAGAGGGAAGGACTTCAGGTGTTCCAGCTGCTCTTCAAGCACTTGGTGCCACTGGGCCGAGTTGAACACTTTCCTGAGGGTCAGCACTTGGTGCCACTGGGCGGAGTTGAACACTTTCCGAGGGTCTCTTTGGAGGCACAAACACATGTTCTGCCTTCATGTTTAGCCTTCTGCTTCAGCAGCAGCTCCCGAGTTAAACTGGGTTTCCTTTCTGGAGGAAATGAGACTCTGCCCTGTATTCACCTGAGGACTCATCTTGCTCTTTTCCCCTTGCCCTGTCTATGGTCACCTCTGATAAAAGCCTAGATCCACATGAAGCAGTAAATACAATAGAGAACTTCTGCATTTGTTCTCTCACTAGGCGCTCTTGGATAGTACTGAAATCATGTTTTACTTCAGGAGGCTCTCTCTCTGTGCCTTCCCCTTGTGCTGTTTCTGTCCCTGGAGACCCAGCTCACTCATTCAGCACGCTCTCAGGATTTTCTTGCAAGGTCTCTGGGGGCCATGCGCCTCCTTGCTGTTGCTCCAGGCTTTTGGTTTTATCTCACTCTTTGAAACTTTCCCAGAACTGCCATGACTTTTCTCTGACCTCCAGGAACTGCAGCTCTGGAGCCCTGACACTCCGACTGGCACAACGAAGACCTGGAAACTACTTTGGGATGTCAGCTTTCCCAGCACATGCTGGATGGAAGCTGCATCTGAGCAACACCAGCTAAAAATAAAAGCTATTCAACTGAAGCTAATGGCAGGTTGCCACGAGTTATTGCTCATTAAAGTGAATTGACAGATGCTTAACTTCAGCTAATCATTCCCTGCTGCGAGATCAGCCTGGTATGAAGTGTACTCAAATGTGGGAAGGGGACTCACAATAACTAAATTTAGCTGAGGGTATAATTTCCTCGGACTCCCTCTGTAGTTAATGGAAAGAGAGAGGCTCCTACGGGGCGTGTCCCACTCTGCAGAGCCCTTGGGCAGAGCGTGCACAGCTCCTTTACTGCCGAGAGCAGGAGATGAAGCTGCTGCCTGCCACAAAAATGAGTGGCTCCAAGTGACAGTGTTTACTCACCCCAGCTGGGTGAGTGCTTGTTTTCCTCACATTAGGTTTCAACCTGAAGTAGGGATCAAAAAGCTGAATATTGAAGCCAACAGATTGGTGACCGTTTCCCAAAGGCAAAACCCATTTGCACGATCCCTCTGGAGCATCCCCTGCTTTGCAGCGTGGTTAAAGGGAATTCTGCAGATCATTCTCTATCTCAAAGCAGCTCTTCTTTCATATTTCCAAGAAATACCAGCTATTAAATAGCAAAAGGGTGTGTTCTAAATGTTGTGTGATTAATTTAGATTCTAGTCCTTTTTTTCCCCTGTTCTTTGGAAGTTAGTCATGTTTGCATGCTTGGCAGTGAAACGGAAAGTCAGATTTTGAGGTTTTGCATTACAGTGATCAGAAAGTTTGTCCAATATGTCTGCTGCTTCCTCTATTGGACTAGAAACTTTTTAAATAAAATATTTAGCTCCTTATCGTTATTCTTGAATTTGGACAGAGTCATTTCATCCATGTAAGTGGAGTTGTGAGAATCCTGCCAGATTGATTTGTACCTTTTGATATTACTTCCAGCTTGAAGCTTCAAATGATACTCCCAGGACACAAACAGAAAATTCAATTGAACCTTTTCAATTTGCTCATTTCCAGGAGATTATGAAGTTAGGGAGAACATTTGAATCTCTGAACAAACTCTGCATTTAGATTTCAATGGCGTAGTTTGAACGTGTCTGTACCCTCTGGTGTGAGGTTCTCTCCTACACGGTCCCATGTCATTTTTAGCTCAAGCTGGAGCACAGGGCAGGTCTGTGGTTGGACACGTGTGGAGCTCCTGAGCAGAGCTGGGAGCAGATGGAAGTCTCCAGGGCACGTTTTGCAATTCCATTGCGAAAGTTTAACGTACTTCTAATCTAAAGGGCTTTTCAAACCAGTTGTCCTCTGTCTTTTTCTGACATGAGCCCTGAAATTTTGCTTGTGTTCACTTCTGTTCTTCACTAGAGCGTTTTTCAGAGGATGTGTTTGAGACGACAACTTATCTGTTGACATTAGAAGTTGTAAGATACATTATTTACACTGTTAACACCTAGTGTTTTTACTAGAGGAATGGCTGTAAAGTGCCTTTGTATTGTCCAAATGTTGTTGCCTCCCAAACTTTTGCAAATCCATGCCAGGTTTTACAGGCAGAATGGGCTCTAACACTAAACCCAGGACCAGTACTGTCATCTGCCTAAGCCACAAAGTTTTGTAACTCTGACTCATGCCAATAAAAATATTTTACTGAGCATGTTTTGGACATTTTATACAAAAGCACAGAAGAGACCAGAGGAGCAGTGTTCATACCTCATTCTGCCATCTTTGCATCCATCAGGTAGAGCTTTAGTCCCAAATCCCTTGAGTAGATCCAAGGGGATTCTCAGAGGAGCATTTCCCAAGGGAGAGTAAAAAGCTTCATGGGACTGAGAACTGTGCATTGAAACCTGCAGGCTGAATGATAATAGAGGTGCTCTTGGAAAAAGCAGGAGAAGGTGCATTTTGATGGTTTAAATGGGTCTTATTTGTTTAGTGTGAAATACTAACACAGAGGCTTTGTTTGTGCACAGGATGAGTCTAGATGGTTCCTGCTTTCCAAGATTTTTTGGGATGGAGATTTCCATTCTTTAAGAAATTTATTCAAGTATAGACTGAGTTAGTCTTTTGCCCACATCTGATTAAATTCTCTTTGTCCGAAGGGGTGACAGAAACCACTGAATGCGAAATGGGCACTATTTAGCACAACAGAGGTGATTTATGTGTTCATCAATCAGATTGTCATTATTAGTTTTCATTCACAAGTGGTATTATCTCTGTAAAATAAAAATTGTTGATTTAAATGCACATGCTAGTAGGACTTTGGAGTTCCCATTCTGGCTCATTTTCTTTGGCTTTTGTGGAAAAAATCAGGCTGTTTCTGTAGGATGTAAATGGAGCCACAGATAAATCAGAAAAGGATTCACCTCACTTAAAGCAAGACTGTGCCCTGCTCTTGTGTCCTATTTTTATAGCTATATTCTATCTTCTGGTTATGGACACATATTTCATTCTTATCCTTTATGATTTGTCATTATTATGTATCAAATAGAGTAGACTGACGTTTTCTTCTGAGTTGCTCTGAGAAGCCTTTTCCTTTCCCTGTTAGAGAGCTGAGATCCTACAAAGGAGTCTGGTGCTGCCTGAGCCTGATCAGACAAACCTCCCTCCCATGTGTGCTCTGGGGAACAGGGAGGTAAAAATAAAATACCTTGTATTTATGTTCCAACAGGAATTCCTGCTGACTCAAATGAGAACATTACTGTGCCTCTAACACCAGGTCTATGAAATTTTTGTTTTCCTCTCACCCAAGGTTGCACAGAACTGGAACCTTCTATTTTTCAAGTACAAGAGCTGTGCTTTTACAGATGTCTGTTCATCTGACCAAGAACAACAAACATTTCATGGCTGCAGCAGTGCAGAAGCTCTGAATGTTAAAGCTCTTTAGTCTGGCTGAGTATCTCTCACAGTCCTCTTGCCAGAAGTTTCTTGGAGGTTTGCTTAGGAGTGTTTTGGAAACCATCATTTCTTCTGTCTGAATGAACAGACAGAATTCCTGGTTTGGCCAGGAAATTAATCTAGCCACACGAGTCTGCTGACCTCCCTGCACCCATTTTGCTTCACCAAATACCTTTTTTTAGTTGTGTGTCCTGGGACATTGGTGGGAGCACAGCTCCTCGTGGCTGACTGCTGCAGTGTGGGGACAGCCGCTGCTCCGCTGGAGTTTGCGGGCAGCAGCAGCTGCCTCAGCTATCACACAGTGAGCTGCTGCATCTTTCCCAAAAGCTCTCTGGCTTTCCTTAAACAAACTGTTTCCAAAGAGCTCTACTAATGCAGTTTGCAAAGCACATATGTGCTAGTGCTTTGCAAGAAGAGCACGGTAACGTGTCCTCCTCTTCCGCTCGATCCACCTGGTGTCTGGGTCTCGGGCCACTATCAGGTGTCATGATTAATGTGTTTGTAGCCATATGTGCTGCAGAAGCAGAGCTCACGTGGCTGAGAAGGTTGTCTGCCTCCTGTTTCTTTCTCTCATTTTGTGAGCTCTGCTCTTCCTTGAGCTCCAGTCCTGCCTCTGCAACCACGTTGGTGTGACCTGCTTTATGTGCAAAGGAGATCATTCTCAGCAGATCATTCTCAGGGCTGGCAAACTGCAAATGCGATGTGCTCACAAATTTATCCAAATTTGCAGTACCTTTGAAAAAGAAAAAAAGGTTATGAACATTGTGTGTGGATTCTCTATGTGGCTTTTGGATAAGGCATGTTTGGTATTAGTGAGAATTGGTATGGGTGAGATGGAAGTGCTTTGTACCAGTGTAGGGTGTGGGCAGAGATAAGTCACCCAACATCAAAGGGCTCTCATGGTGGCTGGGGAGAAGAGAAATTCATGCCAGCTTTTTTCTCCCACCTCTCTGCCTGTTCCCCAGCCAGCAGAGCAGAGACTGCCTTACCAGGCAAAATAAGGCCGTGTTTCCAGTCTTGGTTGCATGGGCCAGGCAAAGCTTGGGTTCTGTCCCAGATGCCTTACCATGCTCAGCCTGGGCAGTTCAGCAAACAAGAAGAAAGAAGGGAACTTCATATCTGACATGGTTGCATGGCATGACCAGGATGTAGTAACCCTTTGGTAAACAGCCTTTTTCATCACCAAAGGCATGACCTTGAGCAGGAAAATCCAGAGCCTTTTTCAGGTGAGGTCATTGGACAGTGTTAACAGCTCCCTCTGGAAACCTGTGGGTTGGCTTTTGTTATGGCTGGTGGCTCTGAAGCTCTGATGTTCAGTCTACAGAGGGTTCCTGGCTTTGGGTGTCAAAATTATTACAAGCAGACAGGGTGGGCTGTGAGCCAGCTTGGGACTGAGACTGTTTCTGCCCATGTGCTGCCTTCCTGGGAGTGACAGGATTACTGACATCACTTCCCCAGGACAGCTGAGCAAAGAGTGCTGTGGCAGGAGAGGTGCTGTGTGTCTGTCTGTGCCCCAGCTGTGGCTGTGCTGCTGGGCAAGGGAGAGGGAGGCAGCAAGGCATGAGCCTGCTGGTAAAACCTGGGGTGTTTCCTGCTGGGAAGAGAGGTCCCTGTCCCTTCACAGGAATCAGGGTTCCTGGCCTTGGCCCTGTCTTGAGCCTGCTGGGCTAAGATGGGATTGCCATCTCACTAACAAATCCTTGGGGTTATCTCAGGCTTCATTAGCCTCCAGCCACCTCCCTTCCCATCCCAAGAGTTAAATTGGCAAAATGCTGTAGACTGGAGGTGTGGGTTGGATTGTGTTACTTACAAGGTGTAGTAAAAACCTCTCTGTACATCAGCTGAGATGTGGTGAGATCATCTCATCCTTGGTTCTCCTCAACCTCCCACTGAGCCCAGTCCCCAGCAAAGGAAGCGAGTCTGTGATACTGCTGCTCCCCCCAAATCGTCCCTGGAGTGGCAGCCCCACAGAGCAGTCGCTTACAGCGTTTCTCCTTCTGTCTGCAGCCCAGCTCCCTTTGCTGCAGTAATTCCCAAAGTTAATCCTCCTGCAGTAGCAGTAGGAGCACGGGCACCTGAGGGCACTCCTCATGGCCAAGCCCCTTGGCCAAGAACCCTCCAGCTTCCCCCACCACCTCTGGGGCTTTCAGTGCTGCCAGGGGCATGAGGGCACTTGGAAAATCAAACCCACCATCGTGAAACCCTGCATTTTGCTGACGCAAGGCGCAGTGATAAACTTGCAGAGCATCACGTGGAGCCTGCCAGGGAGAACTATCCAAAGCCTGTTGAGTGGAAGATAAGCTGGCTCCTGACAAACATTATCTGTCACTCGTTGATTTAGCGCTACCTCGTGTACATGAAATAACATCAGCAGGAGCTGGCTAAACCCAGGCCTTTTGGAGATAAGACTGCTACTTTGCCCTTACAGAGGAATGCCCGAAAATCCCCAGCAGCTCCACCTGGGATCAGCTCCACCTGGAACCCGTTCTCCTCTCAGTTCCTCTTGCATTCATTCCTTTTGTCAAAAAACAAATGATTGAATTTTCTTCTTGTCTGGAAAGTGAACTTTGACTTTCTCTAACTTGTTAAAATTATTTCTGTATGCTCTAGAATTTAACCTTTGACCTCAGGTATGTAATAACTTACTGGTTCAACTTCTGACTGATGCTGGGTATGGCTATAAAACATTCTCTCATGGTCTGCATTGTGCAAGCTGGCAGGCAAGGCAGGATGCAATCTCTGCTCCATGCACAGACAGCTGCAAGCAGCAGCTCTGCCCAGAGGGGATATGATCTCTTCATGCAGGTAGCAGGAGCCAGCTTCTAAAACAACAGAGGTAATGATTCTCTGCAAGAATAGCTCTCCCTCAACATATGTAAAACCCAGCATCTCTAGTGATAATCATTGCTGAACTGAGAATATCTGGATGCAGCAGTCTATTTTCATGTGTTGTAACTTGGGTTTTTGGTTTGTGCTGGGACAGATAAAAGATTCAGAGATAACAATGTAAAAATGTTTCATCACATCAGTTGGCTCTTCTCTGATGAACAGCCTGAAATGTTTCTTACAGGAGTGTGACAGTTTCTGAATTTTGAAAAAAAAAAAACAACCTTCATCTTAAACTGTGTGAGATTAAACATCTCAGACCCTGATAGGGAGGAAAGGGGAGGGAGTTGCCTTGACATGGTTTCAGAAAGTTGAAAGCAGGGCACTTATTCCTGAAGGGCAATTAGGAAATCTTTGAGTAACTTGTTTGTTTTGGTCTTAAAGCCTTACTGACATGGGCACATCTTTGGTCTGTTGCATTTGGGGAGAGTATAGAAGGTTGCAACCCTTTCTAAGGTGCCAGTCTGAACATGTGTATCAGTAACTGAGCTTGGATGTAGTTCAGCAGAACCTCCTGCTTCCATATAATGAAACTATTTTTTAAATTTTAAACCTTATTGAGAGTTTCCTTTGGTTTGAACAGTGTGTCATCTTTTGTAATTGTTCATTCCAGTTTCTTAGTTCTAGCAAATTTCTGACAGATTGCTTTCAGAGGCAAAGGAGATAATTTTAAGGTGCTTCAAAGTTAATAAGTAGTCTAACTAAATCATGTCATTGGGGTCAGGAAACAGCTGAGAAACAATTATGGAACCTGACAATGTGTTGGTGGCTGTCAGGTCTCCTGTAGTAATCTCCTTTTTGTGCTTATTTTCTTCCTGGCAATTCACAATGAAATTGTGGGAAGAAGCTGAGAAATTCAGCACTTAGGGTGAAAATCAGGCTTCCATAAAAAAACCTGAATAAAACCCCGCATATAAAAAACTCCACTGTCTGCAATCTTTCATAAGGACAGATAGCGTGCTAGGAAACGAGAGAGGTGTGTGAGATTGTGGAAAATGCCTATTGCAGGGCTTATTCCTCTCTCTGGTATGCAATAAAGTTTGCATAAAGTCCATAGGTCGTGGAGCCTTTCCCCGCAGGCTGTACTCTCGTGCTGGGTGCTGCGGGCGCCTGACGTGCCCCGGCAGCAGAGGGCTGCTGGAATGAAGTCTCACCTGCGCCGTTTCCTTGCAGACGCGTATTCGGCCTCTGCCAACGACAACGGGGGCAAGTCTGACTCGGTGGCCAACTTACAACCTCAGCCATCCCTCAACTCCATCCAGAGCTCCCCGGGCCCCAAGCGCTCCACCAACACCCTGAAGAAATGGTTGACCAGTCCCGTGCGCCGCCTGAACAGCGGGAAGACCGAGAGCCACATCAAGAAACAAAAGAAGGTGCGAGATGGCAGGAAGAGCTTTGACCTTGGCTCACCAAAGACTGGAGATGAAACCACTCCTCAAGGAGACAGCGCAGACGAGGTGTGTGTTGGTGTGTGTCGGTGTTTGCTATGGGAAATGCCGTCTAGCTCGGATAGTCTCCTCCGTGGGGTGTGAGTCATGCTGGAGTAAATGCAGCTCTCCTAGGGTCTGGAGGGAACAGCGAGTCATACATAAAATTGCATTGTTGCAAAGAGCTTTAGGATCCAAAGAGTAATGGAATATATAAGGAATAGTGCTTCACAGTTTGCATATATTATTGTCCTTTGATTAGGTTTTTTTACAGCCTATTAGAAAGCTGCCATGGACATAAATGAAGTTGTTCTTGAGCAGCTGTTATGACTTTTTGCTGAGTTCATATCACCTTTATGCTACCATGGTAGTGTAATTCCTTAATGAAAGAAAATACTCTGAGAAATAGCCATGTCTCTGTTAAATCTGCTCCATAAACTGTATTTCTGTAAGCCTTAGAATGCACCTGGATTAACCAAGCAAAACCTTATGTCTTTATTGCTTCTCTTCCATTACCTGCAATTCCCTCTATCCAACACAATATTGAACTGAAAAGATAAAGGAATCCTGTCCCTGTCTCTAATTATATTTAACTTTTCTTCAGAAGAGCAAGAAGGGTTGGGGAGAAGATGAACCAGATGAAGAGTCTCACACACCTCTTCCTCCTCCTATGAAGATTTTTGACAATGATCCAACCCAAGATGATATGGTAAGGCCTCCCTTACTATATAATTTGTCTGTTTGAGTTCATTTCTCACATAGCTATATCAGAGTGGTTTCGTAGTGGTCTTCTGGTATCAAGGGCCTAGACTTGTGGTTATAAGAGACTCCTGAGCTTAAATCATGATCTAATACCTTTCTCCAAGTGAATTTACAAACAGTGCTGGATAAGCAATTTAGCCCTGGCATCCCATTTCATGGCAGGTCGATGGTGTGCCTGTGCTGTGTGTGCTCAGAAACTCCCTTCAGATCAATAATGCGAGTTTGCTACGTCTGTTTGAAAAGTGCTGCTGGTGTCTGGCTGTAGCAGTGGAAATAGTGTTTGGTGGCACCATGCTGGTGGTGGCAGCTTTCTGACATTAAGTCAGGATTTGCTGTGGCAACTGGCCCTGTGGCTTGCAGAGCCCTGTGTTGGACTCGGGGTGAGAACCTGTGAATGAGACAGTGGTTTGCATTCACAGCCAGTCCTGTCTGTACATGTCCCCCCACCCTTTCCTGGTGCTGTCATCTCCCTTGTAGAAAACCTTCCTCCTGTTTTTGTTTCCTGCTTTCCTGCTGGCATCTGTTTTTAGCACTGCCACTTCTGTATTGCTGTCCTCTGATTGTAATTGCTGCAGGATAAGAGGCAAGGATAGGGGAGATTAATAAATTGTCAGGAAAGAAAAAAACCACAACAACCCAGAATGTTCTTGGGGTAGGTTCAAGCAGAAGTTTGGAAATACAGAGAGAGGAGGATGTAAATATTTCTGGGACTCAAGGAACAGAGTGATGGAGTAAGGGATTTGGGGGCTTGCTGCTAATCTGTCAGGAAATGTTATGACATTGTGGTGGCAGCAGGAGCAGAAGGGAGCAGCTGGAGCTGTGGACTCCTGCCCTGGGAGTGCTCTGTGTGCTCATGGCTCTCTGGTGAGGGGCAGAGGCAAAAGGTCCCTGGAGCAGAGCCCTGGTGGATCCATGCCCAGCACAACTGCTTGTGGCTTGTTCCCCATGGTGTTTAGCTAAATGTTTGGGGCTTCATTTGCTTTTTGCTTTGGGTGAGATGGTTTTATTTTGGGTTTTTTTTTTTTTTGGTTTTTTTTTAAGAAACACAGAAGTGCTGCAGCTCGGGTCACTGTTTTTGGTGTCCAACATGCCATGTGATTTCAGTATTTCTTGAATACATTTCTGACAGCATAAATGTCAGGGAACTAAGCTGACTAAAGCTCAGATGTCTGAGCTTTACAGAGTGTTTTGGCATCCTTTTTCTTCACCCGCTCCTAAAACAGAAGATTAAATAGAGCAGGATGCATCTGAAATCCCTTTTTTCCTCTTGTTTTTCTTGCCCTATTCAACCTTTTCTCAGAGGGGTAAAAAAGTTAAGCCCATAGGGTCCTGAATTTCCTGGCACAGGAGCATCATATTAGCAATGTTTGAGCCACGCTGGAGCTGAAAGCTCTTTAATGGTGTTAATTTGAGCACAGTGTCCTGTTCATGTCCTCCCTCTGTGCTTGCAGGCATGAGCTTAGGCTGGACCAGCAGCAGAAGTGTGGGCCAGTAGCTGTGGTAGGTAGATGTCTGCCTGTATTGGAGGTGACACTTTTCCCTGAGCCCATCTGCCAGGCAGCAGTAATTGTACCTCACTGCTCCTGGGGGCTCTCATAAAGACAAATTGCAATATCTTTTTGTATTAGAAATTCATCATTTGTTTCCTGAGGAATAGAAATACTGGATTTCTATTTTCCCCACTCAAAGCAGACTCTTATTAATCACAGAAGTTTTATTTAACCCTGAAATTCTTGTAGACAGCAAATGTTTTTATGCTTCCTTCCAAATCCTACAGTTATTTACTTTTCAGAGATATTGAGCAATTTCAGTTAAAATAAGTGAGGGCAACAGCTGTCTAGTGCCTCCAAAAATTGGACTCTTCCTGTTAGAATGGCTGTGTTTGGCAGTCATCATCAATGTATTTGTCCAGTATCTCTTCAAAGTCCTTATTTTCAGTCTCTTTTTTTCCCTAGACACCTCTGTCTGCATTGCAGGTGAAACAGGCAAGCTGAGTTTTTTACATTAGTATGAGATTCCTGCATTACCAGCCTAATTCCTCAATTACCAGCCTGATTACCTGTAGTTTTTGTTGTTGTTGCAATTAGAACTGTTGATTAGATGTATTATTTGTGAAAGACAACTTGATGAGTAGCAGTTTGTTTATGTTGATGTTCTGTCACAAGGCTTCTGGTTAGGATTAATCTCCTTTACTCCTTTTTTTTTTTCCTTCTCCTGGGCACGTGTCACTCAACAGGAGCAACCTCCCCAAAGGGCTGCTGAAAAGGGTGGCCAGCTGCCTAATTCCTGCCATCCCATTTCCCCATCTGCCTCCCCAGCACTGCTTAATCTCAGACGGGTGTTCACTGGCACCTGCACAGTGACTTCACTGAAATAGCTGCCCTCCACAATACTTTCATTAAGCAGCTGAGGGATGAATAAGCTTTTTCATCATTTATAAAAATTTATCCATGCTTTAGTCTGTGTCAGCCTGACAACAAAAGGAGGTTGTCCAAGGGCTTGTAGTTTTAGTCAGTGCTTGTATTGCCTTCAGAAGAGATGTGTATACAGGTGAGCTAATAAATCCCAATTCTCAGAGCTGTCAAGTGGGTTTTGGTGTTCAGACTGAAGTTTCTTAGGACAGCAATCAAGGGGTGATATGCCCTTGCAGAGCAAAAACCTTAAACTAAAACAGAGATTTTGTGCCCTCCTGTGCCAGGTACCCAGGAGAGGTGAGACATGTAGGGGTGTTTTGTCTCCAGTGGTTGCAGAGAGGGGACAGAAGAGTTACACATTTTAGATGACTGAAGTTGCATGAGTGGGAGATGTCATCCTAAGTTCATTTGGAGTTGCAATTGATCTGTGAGGAAAGGATGGGGGATGATCTGTTCCCCCCTGCCTCCCTCCCCTACTGCCTGAAATGCCATGTGTACCTTGTGCTTAACTGCTTTTATCAAATATGCATGTAGGGGGGAGGGGGTAATTTCTTACATTTGCAGCAAGAAAATCAATTTTCTGGAGCCTCTAAGATCGTAGATGGCCTTAGAAGGAGGAACCAACCTTAAGAGAATTGTAACCTGTTTGTAAATGAACTTCAGTTTTTTGATGCTGTTCCCTGGTTCCAGTCTTGGAGCTGCTGCAGGGAGATGTGCAGCCAGAAGTGGATGGCAGTTCCATGCTTGTCTGACACAGCAGCACTCGCTCACCTGACCTGCATGTGTCCCTCCCACCCTCCAGCTGCCCTTCCGTGTTCCTTCTCCTGTCTCAGAAGCTCCTTCACTGACCGCTTGGTTTCCTTCTCCCTTCTCATCCTGCTAACTTGCTTTTCCTTTGCCACCTGGTGTCTTGCAGTCCTCTTCTTTGCTAGCTGCTCGACAGAGCTCCTCCGATGTCCCAACTGCTGCGGATCTTGTCAGTGCAATAGAAAAGTTGGTCAAAACTAAACTGGTAAGTTTAGTGTTGTGAAAACTGTGTACACAACAGGCCCAATGTGACTCTAAGGAAGGGCTTTAAAGGCTACCTCTTGTTCTGGTTTCCTTGCTTTCTACCTTCATCCGCTCTGCTTTTATTAACCCTGTGTGCTCTGCTTCTCAGTAGCGTCCAATATTTTGCTCTGCTGTGAGATGAAGCCTACATCTCACATAGGCTCTGCGCTGCATTGTCAAAAGTCACTTCTGCAGTGGGCTTTGCAGAGCATGAGCTACTATACTGCACAATTTCTGGGGTCTTGTTAGTATTCAAATATTTTACACAGTGGGATGTTTTGTTTGTTTTAAAACATGTTCTGAGGTACAGGGGTTTTACTACCCAACGTGAATTTGTTTGGTGTTCTGGTTTCAATGAAAAGACTCTCTAAAGAGTAGAACTGCTTGAAGTATCACAGCTGTGCTTTAATTTTACAAAGATTCTTGTGTCACTTTTAATCTGCTTTGTCAACTCTTTCTTGCGGGGAGTGGAATAAGCAATAAAAATGCTCTGAGATTAATTTGTTAAAAAAATTCATATTGTGTATTCTCACTGTCTGATCTCCATGTCTGGTGGACAGGGACTAAATCCTGTTTCATATCTTGGCTCCTTTTAAGTTTTCCCAGTGCAGCTCAAAAATGTTAATATCAACAAAGCTACACCTTTTTCTGCATGTCGAAGGACCTCTAAAATTAGCTAAATGCTTTCTCGAACAAGTTTAACATAATTAACAAGCAGGGATATGATGAGCCTACAAAGGTTCATTTCCTTACATCTACTGGAATGATGAAGAGAGTAAAAAAAATCTAAAAATTCCCACAGTGATCATTAAGTTACTACAACTCTGAGCAAGCATCTTTATCTAGTGAATCATTTCAGAAGACTTTGGTATTTTCTCAGTTTGAGATGTTGGTACATGAAAAGAGTCAGCGTTCACAGCATGTTTGATAAGGCATGAGTGGTAAAGGACCTCTTTGTGGCATGGGAAACCAAGAAGGATATTCCCAGAAAATTCACTTAAAATAGTTTTATTCCACTGAGAGACTAACAAACTGAAAAGTATTTCATTAATCCAGTTAGACGTATTTCTTGATGATATTTTATTTTTGCTCCCCCACATGCAGTCTATTAGACTGTTACAACTACTTTCAAGGGATTTGGGGCAAACTTTAATTATAGTGGAATCTTACTATGTGTCCATCTATTTCCATTTTGTGTTTTATTTTACTGCACGAATCCCCCATTCAGCTTTTGGCAGAGAAACTTTTAACCACATGTAGCCTAACAATGGTCCTGATTGAGACATCAGGATGTTTCCAGGTTGATTTGAAATAATTTGTAAGAGGTTTTTTTTCTCAGATCTACTGAAACATCTTTTTCCACCTTCTAACAAGAGGATGACAACTCCACTTCAAGGCTTTTTTTGTGGGGTCCTACATCAACCTAAAACTAGTTTGGCTGTGTTTTACAAAATCCTGCAGGAGAGTATTTCTGAATACTTTGTAGTGTTGGTTGCAGAACTGGCTTGAATACTGCTGCTGAAGTTCAAGGAAAATGTTTGAAAATGTTTATTCTATTGTTCTTTGGGGTTTTTTTTAGACCCTTGAAGGAGGATCTTACCGAGGAGGCTTAAAAGATGCCACTGGCTGCTTAAATGAAGGAATGACACCTTCAACTCCCCCACGAAACCTTGAAGAGGAACAAAAAGCCAAAGCAATGAGAGGCAGGATGTAAGTTGTGTTATTGGTTCTTTCCAAAATATGTACCCCAGGAGGACACACAGCAGCACTCCAGGAATACTTTGTAGTCAGTGAGTAAGCATGGAACTGAAAGTAAAACCATGTTCTGCTTGCTTCTTGTTTTTCTTAAGATGTAAAAACTCTTCATAAAAGCACTTCCACACACAGGAAATTCATCATCACTCTAAAATGTACTGCTTTTACATCAGATAGCAAATTTCTATTGCTGTAAAAGTCTCTGAACAGCTCAACAGGTATTATTGAGATGTTTGCATTGGTAATTACTGCATTGCCAGAAGTGAAATAGAGCTCTCAGAGGCAGGATGTGTGGTTGACCTTATTAGCTACCTTTGAGAAAAAGAACAGAGAATCCCTCTAGGATTTTTGAAAGAGATATTTTTTGCCCTTGTTATTAGCAAAGAAAGGGACGAGATTCGGATGCATCTGTGGTGGAAACATGCCACTGAAAAGAAAGTTCCATTTGGAAAACCCTCATGTTTATTGTAATGGTAGAAAAAAGAAGTGGTGACAGCTCATGAAAGTTGTTTTTTGAAATTAACTGTGCACTCCCTTAAATTTTACAAAAACAATGCTTATTCCTTCAAAGCTTATAATGATTAAAGCATTTCTTAAATGTGTGTTCAGCTGAAGAACACAGAGAATTGGAGCAACAGGATCAAGAATTATATGAAAGAAAGCTGAGGTGGCTGTTTGCTTTGTATCACTTCTGACACTAACAGCAGTAACTGCAATGATCTAATCGAATGATAGATTGAAGGGAAAAGTAATGTTCCATACAGCTCTCATGGGAGTGTGGTAAGGTGAGAGGTGGAAGAAGAGCACCCCATTTAGGAGGGATGCCAAGTCAGGGAAGAACAAGAAGATGGTTAAGAGTAGAAGATGAAGTAGGAGCAAAGTGTCTGTGAAAGCCATCATTTGCTCCTGCAGTTTGTTGCAGGAAGCCAGAGAAGGGATACAGTGAGGGACTGGAGCAACTCCCAGCAGCAGACAAGGACATGACAGTCCTGGATGTGTTTCTGAATGGCAGAAGTTTTCTACAAGGCAGCTGTCAGCCTTCGTGCAGGGAACCTCTCTGCCCATGACTGTCTCCTAGCAGCTCCTCAGTATTGCAGGATCTGGAGTTCCTCTGGTAGCAATTCATTACTTAGAGGCTGGCAGCTAACTGCAGGTTGCAGTTTTAGTGCAGAGACCTCTGCCACTGTAAGCTCAGCTACAGGAATTCTTCTGGCAGGGGACTGGCAGCCTATTACGTGCAATTAGTAGCTGCCAGAATTCCTAAACACCAGGATGTTCAGGAGCACCTGCTAGTGGCTTTCAGCACAAGACATCCTCTCCCCTCCAACTCCTTTCTGTCTGTGTTCTGTGTCCCTGCAGCTTGCTGGGTTTAATTCCGTAGTCATGTGAGGCAGCTGATCTCCCAGCTCGAGCTGTGACCCTCCAATCCCCACAGAACAGCAGCTGAACCCTTGCACAGGCAAGGGCAGCAATGTCCTCTGTTTCTGCCACCACATCCATGCCAGCAGTTAGCCCTGGTGTGAGGAAACTCCTTCTTCCATCAGGCTTGATTGCTGCATTTCTGTGAGCAGAAAGACAATAGTCTTACTGAGTGTCATTGTTCAGTATACGTCTAATACAGAGTTTCCAAGATTTCCAGCTATTCAGACTCAATCAGAAATCCTGTTCTTGCCAGTTTAAATACAGCTGAGTAGTCAATACCTGCTGGTGACCAGGGCACTTTACAAGCAACTCCCTGCCCTTGCTCCCTGTTATCAGAGCAGGAGATGAGTGAACTTGAATTTTGCCTGCATGCATCTTAGAAACCTTATATTTGGGAGTACCTCTAAGGCGATGCATAAGGTAGGGTTCAGAGAATGAGTAGAGATGGTCAAGGCTGATTTTCCTGCTTGGTAGGAAGACAGAAGCAGAGGGATCCCTGATGTTGAATTTAAGCACTGGAGGTGCAGACCCTGAATTCTAGTAGAGGTGTGAATTGGCAGGTTTTGTCTGTTCACAGAAATCTGGTTGATTTTTAATAAACACACACCTGCCTGCGTGTCCTGCAATGTTATGTACTACCAGTACCTGCTGCTTCATTTTTAGAGCAGAACTTGGCCAGGTGGACCCTTGGGATGGTTGAGAAGCCTCAAGATGTTCTCCCATTCCCTCCGCAGCTCTCTGTGCCTTGGGAGCCATGCAAACAGAGGTGGTGCCAGCTGGAAGGTCCCCTCCTAGCCTTCCTCTCTGGGCAGAGGGGACTGTGGAGCCTGTCCCAGGGGCAGAGGGGACTGTGGAGCCTGTCCCAGGGGCAGAGGGGACTGTGGAGCCTGTCCCAGGGGCAGAGGGGACTGTGGAGCCTCTCCCAGGGGCAGAGGGGACTGTGGAGCCTGTCCCAGGGGCAGAGGGGACTGTGGAGCCTCTCCCAGGGGCACACTGGGTCAGGCAGCCCGAGGGGCTGTCAGCACACGCCTGCTCAGAGCAGCCTCCTGCCTTTTGCCTCACACGTGTTTGCTGCCCGGGCACAACTTGGCACAGAGCCCCAGAGAGCACAAGTGTCTGCTGTGGCTGCTGCCAGCCCTGCCTGCTGCCAAGGGGGCTGGATTTCACTCTCAAACCAACAAGAAGCTGTTTGACTTTTTTCTGCCACACGGCCGAAGGATCGCTTCTGCTTTGTCTGAGCAAGGGACACGTTGCAAGCGCAACGTTTTGTTTTCTCAGCGTTATTTTCTCAGCGTTTATTTTCTCAGTAGCCTCTCATAACTAAGTCTCTCCTTGCAATGCCTATCTGGTTGGTTTTTTTTCTCTCCTGGCTTTATCTTAGCACTGTTAGCCCTCAGTCCTATCCCTTCAAGTGGGTGAGTCTGGTGATTGATGTGGACAGAGCAATATCAGACATGAAAGCACTCCTCTGTCTTGTTAGCCATGTTACTGCCATAGCAAACTTGAGGACAGATGGAGCTTATTTGTCATATGCCAAATCTATGTATTGGCATAATTAAGAGACAAACTGTCTGCAGCAAGCTGTAACTTTTTGAAATTATCCTCAAGAGAACTATGTGATTAGTCAGTTTGAGTTACAAAGGAGGGGCTTTTTTTAGCTTGCTGTTGTTTGCATGCATCAGGCCTTCATCAGATGACTCCCCTACCTGGGGTTATTAGCTCTGAAATCAGAGTTAAAACATTTGCACCCACACATAGATTACCTGCTCCAAAAGATTAAGCTCTTAGCTATGACAGGAGAGGGGATTTGTTTTCCAAGTGTTTGAAACTTCCAAATTGATATTTAATTGATGAATCTTGGGCAAAGCCAGATGGACTGGGGCAAGGACTCCACTCTTGCTTGCTGCAAAGTGGGTCAGGACATGTGTCCATCGTTGTTGGGGGAGCTGTGTAGGGGAAGGGGAGAGATCAGGGAGGAGTAGTTTAAGGTACAGGCAGCTGTTTGTGCTGCTGCTCTTGCACCATCCTGGGATGTGGCGGTGGAAGAAAGATAGCAGGAAAGAATGGTTAAGAGATTTAAAACTACTCTGACCTGACATGTGATGTTTTTGTCTGTTACATTCCACTGAGCTCTGAGTGAAGGGTGAATTATGTTATGTGATCTGGATGATGATGGGGTTTTATGGTGAGGTTGTTTGTGGTAAAGGAGAAAATGCTAACATCAAGGAATATGGTCAAATACTTGTGTGTTGTGTTTTAATTTAGGTTTGTCTTAAATGAGCTGGTGCAGACTGAAAAAGACTACGTCAAAGACTTGGGAATTGTTGTGGAGGTGAGCTGAAGCAAACATTGCTATGCAAAATGTTTTCCCACTAAAAAGCACCCTGCTGACAAGTGACAACAAAAAATACAGCATGAGAAACAAACTGCTTTATTTTGTAGTCTGCTTCCATGGTCCCCTTCTCATGTTGACAGAAGCAAGAAGAAATGCCTTTGGAAACTATTTTTGTTTCCATCTAGCAAATGTTGTATTTTAGGTTCAATTCCAGTGTGCAAAGGTTTTTCTTGGCTACCCTACTTGTGACAAACTCTTTTTGCTGCAATGCAGCTTTGGAGGCATTGGTGGAGAGTTAACTTATGATCCTACCACTTATTTCATGCTTTTTGTCCCATCATATTGGGTAATGGTAACACATACCCTCCTTGAATTTGCACTTGGACTTATGTCCTGTGTCTGAATACCTTTCCAGAAGCTGGGCCTGGAACTGTGCTGAGGTGCATGTGTGTCCTGTGAATTATTGTTTTTCAAAAAAAGGCTGAGATAAAAGAGAGTTTGAGGGGGTTTTTGCATTAAAAACAATCTTTTTTTTTTTTTTTTTAAGCTTCAACTTATAAAGATTTGGCTGATCCCTGGGGATCACCTGTCACATCTAACTCAGTGCAGGGTTCAGTTTTTTTCCCATCAAGGACTCAGAACTGGAGACATGTGATTCACTAGTGGCATTCTCTAGTCCAGAGAGAATTATCAGTTTATCTAAGAGTGGTTTTCAACAGCTTCCAATCTTGAAAACATTTGTGTTAGGTATGCACCACTGGCAAACCTGACAGGGCTGTCATGCTCCAAAGACTTACAAAGAAACTCTCAGGAGGTGTGAGAAATCCTGTTCTTGTGAGTCTAAACTTACTGCCTGGCTTTGTGCTCCCACAAGATACTCATGGTGATGAGTAGAAGAACTCTATACAATAATCTATAGACTCTATAGAATCTGATTTCTTCCTCTTACCAGAGAAGCCAAGAGCTTGACAAACTACTTTGTTTAACTTTTATCTTACAATTGCACTTGTTACTTCAATTACATCTAATAATGTTTTGAGTAAGTATTGCAGATATTCTAAACAGATCCTTTAACATTTTCTTTTAAGCAAACTGGGTAATTTAAAGTATCTACTAGGTTTCTAGTTTGAAATTGTATGAAAGATATTTTAAGTATTTTCAATGTAAAAAATCCTGGCATTAAACCCTTGCTTCTTAAAAAAGGAAAAAGTAATTGTGCTCCCCCTTCAAATGAGTCCTTTGCTGAATCAGTGATCCTTAATCCTAAAGGGCTTCATGAAGAGGATGGAAGAAAAAGGAGTTTCTGAAGACATGAAAGGGAAAGACAAGATTGTATTTGGCAATATTCACCAGATCTATGACTGGCACAAAGAGTAAGTTTTTTGTTTAATTCCTCTTTAAACACCTTTCTAACCTCTTGTCCATAGAGGATTGCACTATATGGTGTCTGTATGTCTAAGCTGCTTTTAACTGAATATCATCAAGTCATTCAGGGCTGCACTTCCACAGGACATTGCCTCTCTTTAGATTGTCTCTGCTGGTTTGTAAGTGCTACTGAATAACATCACAAATCCTGGCTACCTTGAATCCTGAGATGATCTGAATCATATGCTGTTAGCCACAGTTTCTCAATACCATAAATCCTGATATAGGACTTTGTTTACCCAGCCAGAAACAGCATGATGGAAGGCATCGTGCTTACCTGAAATCATTTTTCCCAGTGCAGAAAGAACTTTGGGGTGTGTTAGCTTTGCACTGCCTGGCTTCATGGGAGGCTGTTTGTCGTGCTGTCTGTGGTCCCAGGTAGAGCTGGTCAGTGTGCCGGGGGTGCTGCACACAGGGGGCTGCCTGTCTCATGTCTGTGCTGCTGATGGCTCTGTCACTCTTGCTGTGGAGCCCCAGCAAGAGGCTTCCCTGGGAGGTACCACTGTGGTCCATCCACAGCTCCTGAGCCACTGCTCATAAGCATTCCCAGCATCACTCTCAGGGAGTTGCTGCTTATGGGGTATTCGCTGGATCTTCAGGGAAGCTACTGGGGCTGCCATAATTGAGTTTCTTAGGTCACAGCTGTAGCCTCAATGCATCCTACTGATGGGCAGTAGCAGTCTGGAAAGTCATGGTTTCCTTCCTGTGTCTCAGCAACATCTTCACATGCAGCTGACTGGATCACAAAGGCTGACCATGCCAGTGGTATTTGGCTAGAAGGGTGATAAAATGCAGACTGCTTCAATGTCCTTCTCACCTGAAAGCCCTTGCATGCTTTGGCCATGTTGATGCTTTTGGCTCCAAGTTAGGAACTCCATTCCTTGAAAATCTTAAACACAGAAGTAGATTTTGAAAAGCTGTTGGAAACACAAGCCCTGGGCCATTTCCCATGTAACTTTGTGAACAATGTCTTGCTTATGGACAATATGGTCATCATTTCAATTCTGCTACTCAGAAATACTCTGCAGCTCCAACTAACTAAAATTTGAGCATGCACGTACAGACTTGAACTATGGGCATTGGGCTGGATCTTCCTTCAGCTCAGGACATTTCCCTCACCCAGGAATCACAATATCCTTGCTGTCATGTGTCCTATGGGTGCGTATCCCATGGTCTGGGTCTGTCCTTATGTTGACAGATGACCTTGTGAGCATAAACTAAAAAATATCAGAGCTTCACTTTTTGTTAAGTTGATACCAGAAAATTGAGTGTTTTTACCAGTGCCATTCCTTGATTAAGTGTGAGGATGGGTTTTCTCTATAACACAAATGGAAAGATTCCCTATTTTTAGTTCTGTATATCTGGGTCAAGAAGTCTATTTAAATGCAGATGAATGTAGCATTTATAGAGGATTGGGTTATGGAAGCAGCTGTATCTAATGGTAGCAATGGAGAGGTTTTTAATTGGGACATCTGTCCAATTTGCATCATTTTTTGAAGTTCTGGGATTTCTTGGGATCAGATCATTGCAAGCATGTCCTCTCACAAAATCTGGCTACTGTTGAAAATCTGTGGAGGCATTTGAGACTGAAATCCTGAAATGAAAAAGAGGAAGATCATGGACAGAATGATTGTCTGTATTTGCCTACAAGACAGAAAAATCTATCAGTGTTTCTGAAGTTTTCAGCTCGCTTTTAGGCATCCCAGTATATTCTTGATAAGGGCATTTGAACGAGAATTAATGATCTCCCTGAAGCTGCAAGTCAAGATGGAGATGGTGTTTATGAATTACTGAGACTATTATGAATTAGATATTGCAATTTATTATGGAATTAATAACAGTAACAAACAGAACATACCATAACTCCACCAGCAAAACATGTTGATTCATTTATTCAGGTGGAAATATATAGAAATATCCTTCATGTTGACCAGTACTCCAGATTTGCTCATGCAACTGAGAGCTCCTGGTAAAGCTGAAGTTTTCATAAGCTGAGTTTTCACAAGCATTTTGGTATATGGAAGGGTTTTACTTTGGGAGTTCTCATTGAAGGAAAGCAACTCTTGCAATTAAATTGTGATCAGCATTTTCTGGAAATTGAAATCACTGTCATAGTAAAGAAGAACAGACTGTTTGCAAGACCTCCACATTTCACAGCTCTCATCTAATGATTTAGAAATCCCATAATTAAGGACTGAAGTCAAGCTTACCTTTTCATTTATTATTGAATACTGGAGTTAAAATGCCACTGTTACAAATGAAGGATGACTAGTTTGCTGCTGGGATGACCTAAAGAAGTGTTCTGAAGTGTTCATGTCCTTTCTTTTAGCTTTTTCCTGGCTGAACTGGAAAAATGTCTTCAAGAACCTGAGCGTTTAGCACAGCTTTTTATTAAGCATGTAAGTTTTATTTTGTTTCCTGTATCTCATCCAATTGCCTTTTAGGGTGTGATGGCTCCTTCTCAAAAACACCTGTTTGTGTCCACTCGATACTTTTAGCTGACTAAACTGAATTTAAACATAAAGTTTCCCTATAGTTGCACATTTTCTGTGGGCAGCTGGATTGCACTAAGGCATTAATCATTGTCTTCTTGCCGACAACTTATTTGGGGGGCAAAATTGATGTGGTCAAGGACATCTGCCAAAATACAATTTTGCCAGGTACTTGCCAACTGCTACAATTTACGTGTTCATGTGATGTCAGCCAAAGCATAACTCTAGAGGAAATTTCAGACCTGTCAGTGTGGGTGTAACATCTCTCACTGGCCACATCCCAGAAAGCTCCTCTTGCCAAAGTGCAGATGTGGAGAACAGAACCGGTTACCAGTTTTCTTTCCTACTTTAGCAAACTGAATCTTTGATTCAAACCAAAAATAAGGAAGACCAAGGAGAATGTCATAGCAACTTTTTGCCACCTTTTAATACCAGAAGGGCAGCCAATATCTCACATGGCTGCCGTGCCTCTTGCCTTCACAGGAGCGGCGATTGCACATGTATGTGGTGTATTGCCAAAACAAGCCCCGGTCTGAGTATATAGTAGCTGAGTATGAAACGTACTTTGAGGTAAGCACAGCTCATTGTACATTACTGTTCTACATCATTACTGCTTACAGCTCTGAGTCCAGGTCAAGGAGACTGTTCTGTAACCTACGGGGTTTGCCTAGAGCAAACTCCTGGAGATTTTGATACTGCACATGGTGCTGTTCTCTGCCAGATGGAGAAAGTGTTATTATTTAATTGCTTTCACATTCTCATATTGTGAATTTCTAATAAATATTGATAATAAATATTGATAATTCTAATAAATATTGATAATTTCTAATAAATGTTTCTAATAAATTTACTATCTGTGTGTGGCCTTCGGAGAACCACAAATGCACTAATTTCTGTTCCAAGTAAAATAAGACTTTTAAATCAGTGGTGTACAAACAACAGGGGAGGTAAAAGCTGTTGGAGCTGGGTGGTGCCTGTCATAAATCCCCAGTAACTCTGTCTGTTTCAAGAAGCCTTTGGGACAAGACACATTTCGATAGTAATGTGAAAGAAGCTTGTTTAACAAGGGAAAGATGTCTCCTTTGACCACAGAGCAGGAGGTTTGTTCTGCAGGACTCACTTGTGAGCTAATCCCCACTGCAGTGGGGCGAGTGACCCCCAGCCCTGCAGGGCTGCTGGCTCAGCTGGGACAGGGAGGGATCCTGAGCTTCCCAACACCTCCCAGCTGGGTCACAGCTTCTACCCAAGCCTTGCCTAAATAGGGTATGCCAGATTTTTAAATCCTCAGAAATTCCCTCTTGCAAACAAAAGATTAAGAACAGACCAACTTTCAGTGGAAATAAGTCTCTGCTGAGATGTTTTATCATGCTGTCTGTCTTACTCTGTGATTGTTTGCAATTGTTTTTAATCCGCATTTTTTAGGAGGTTCAGCAGGAAATAAGCCAACGGCTGACCATCAGTGACTTTTTGATTAAACCCATTCAAAGAATAACTAAATACCAGCTTCTTCTCAAGGTGAGTGAAAAAATACAATTTGGATTTAACTCTAGTCTGCATGCTGCATTAGATGCTGTTATTTTAAATCAACCTTACACTTAAATGAGGAATAAATTCATCAAATTAAGAGGAAAGAGGAGTCTGCTCTCTGGGCATGCAGTGACAGAGGCCCGTGGAAAGTGTCCAGAGAGCAGGAGGCCACATCTGTGTGAGTGGTTTGTAATTTAGGATAGTAAACAGGTTTTTTTTTTTAACTTTCTTTTGATTTTTTTTTTTTAATAGAAGGGTACACTTCAAATAGGGCTTTTCTTCCTCTGACGTTTCAGAGCAAACTTTCAATTTTTTTTTAATTGGAACAAAGATACACAAGTGTATTGCTAAAGTCTGTCTTAGGTGCTGAATGGCATGCTTCTAGTAAATGCTATAGCCTCCATTTCTGAATAGCTGTCTTCAAATCAGCTGAAGAAACTTATTTTCAGAATATTCTGTTGTCTTAAAATTTGAGGAGCTCACCACAACTTTTTTCCCAAGGAGTCTGATCACTCTGGTTTATGCTGACTTGTCCATAATGGCAATTACTCAGCACTTTTGAAAATTCATCCCAAGGGGTCTGAAGTCATTATCTAAAATCAGGCATGTCTGAACCCACTCCAGGAGCACCAGGGCTCTGAGCTGGTTTCTCCTCTGTTTTGAACTATGCCACAGCAGGCTTCCATCAGCCCAGGTTTGGGAATTGCACACTAGCAAAGGCACAGCAGTGTGTTCCCCAAAATGCCAAAAGGAAAAAAAAAATCTTCAAGCGTGTGTGTGTGTGTGTGTGGTCTTCTGGCTTAAGACAGGGACTAAATAAGCAATCCCAAGGTCTAACCCCAGCTTTGCCTTTTTTTCTGTGATCTTCTCAACAACAATCCACACCCCTTTTCCATATTTCTGAAGTGGTTATGACATTCAGCAATCTCTGAAGATGAGTTTATTAATATTAGCAAGTATCTTCTCAGAAAATCACATGCTGAATATGCTTTTTCCTTTTCAAACTGGTGCCTTTTGTTCTCTCTTTTCTGAAGTGCCTTAATGCAAACCTTTCTGCTTTCTCCAGGACTTCCTGAGGTACAGTGAAAAAGCTGGTCTGGAGTGCTCCGAGATAGAGGTACATTTTCATGCCCTGAACAATAGGGCTAATGGGACTCTGTGTGGAGAAATGAAAACCCCAGTACTCCTTTGACAATAGCTGAAGATCCTACTGATATCCTAAATGTAGTATTTCTCTTAGCTTAAATCGGAACTAAAAGATGATGGCACAGTCCTGCATTTTAGTCCTGCACCATCCTCTTTTAGACATCTATTAATGAGGGCCTTGCCATGAGCACAGCAATCGTGCTATTGAACTTCATTATTTGACACTGTGCTTTCAGGAACCCTCTGGTTCTCTTGTAATAATGCAACATCCCTTTTCCTCAACAGAAAGCAGTTGAATTAATGTGCCTTGTACCAAAACGTTGCAATGACATGATGAACCTGGGTCGCCTCCAAGGCTTTGAGGTATGCATTTGCATTCTTCTTATAATAATAACAACTAGGCAAGGAAAATTACTTTATATGATTGTCTCTACAATCTACCCGAGCTAATTATCTAGGGCTTGTTCTTCTGCAGTGCTGAGCTGCATGCTTTGGTGAGGTTTCAAAGGTGGGGGAGTGACACACCTCTCAGTCTAAACTTGTGACAATTCATATTGTTTCTTCAAAATGTGAGGTCTATAAAAGCTTCTGCAAGTTTTAATGAGACTTATTATTATCTATTGCTAGAGCAAAATAAGTGATGAACCAACCTGCCCTGACTATCAGTAAGGTCACCTGGCATTAACACGTTAACAGCTCCCACCAACAGCTCCCAGCAACGTCCAGGAGGCGACTTGGGACCTCACAGGGTACAGCTTGTGGCTTGTAACTAAGCCAGTGTAGGCTTTGGGGAGAGGTCTTGCCTCCAAAATGAATTAAGATTTTTCTTACTGTCTTTGCACTGCAAACAGTTAGGTCCTGGCCTTTGCACATTCAGAGGAGGTGTGTCAGTGACTGCTGGCTTAGGGAGAGCTCTTGGCTGGAGCACTACAGTAACATAATGGGAACAGGATTTGGAATGAAGTGCACAAAGCAGTCTGCTTGAGACCTCTTCCTTTTGGTTTTATATACACAGTGGCAATGAGAACAAGGAAAACCTAAGTTATTTGTCTTCAGCTGAGGTCACAATTTACAGGATTGCTGCTTTGGTAACTTAGAAGGGATGTGATATGTCTCACGTGAATGCAGGGCTGCCTGGAAAACTTGGGCTGCATGAAATAGAGCATATCACCTTGTGGGATCACAGTGGGTTAGGGTTTGTAATGTTGGTGCCTTGTTCTGCTTCCCAGGGCAAACTGACAGCTCAAGGCAAGCTGCTGCAGCAGGACACCTTCTATGTGACAGAGCAGGATTCCGGGGTTCAGTCTCGACCCAAGGAGCGCAGGGTGTTCCTCTTTGAGCAAATAGTTATCTTCAGTGAACTCCTTAGAAAAGGATCTCTAACCCCAGGCTACATGTTCAAGAAGAGCATAAAGGTAAGACATGCAGCAGGAGAAGCTTATCCTGTTTGATGGCCATGTAAGGTTCATCCTGTCGTAGGGGACAGCAATGTGCAGAAAACGTTTGCATTTACCTTTCAGTGGATCAGAAGCTGCTTAAGACCATCTCTAAGTACATCACTGGGTGTCTAAATTTATTGGGTAATTTTTACAAGGAACACAGCCAGGGCAGATCCTCTATCATTCATAGCTCTGAATTAGCAAATATTGCTACGAAACCTGCAGTAGTCAAAGGACATTGCAATAGTTGCTGTTGTGCATGATCATAAAAGGTAAGTAAAGGTACAGTATCCAAACCAGTCATTTTAGGCCAAACTATAAGTCAATACTAAGCCTTTAACAGGATATTTCTGGAAATACTCTCCCTAATTCAGTTGAGGGCTCTTAGTACAAATTTGGATGTTGCAAGAATGTTTCAGAGACAAATAAAACCACACACAAGTCTAAAAATACAGCTGTGAGGAATTATAAAGGCAGATAAACTATAAAGAGAGTTTTGAGAAATTATTTTTGGTTTTAAATAATCTGTCCAGATTACAGCTAAAAGTAAAAACTGAAGTAACCGGCAGAAATACTTTTTTGTTTAACAAATGCAAAGTTAACCTGTGAAATGGTCAGTGACAGTGAATGAGTGCTGCACATCCCCTGGCAGAACAGCCTTTGCTGTGCCTGCAGAAAGAGCAAAATCACAGATTCATTTGAATTTCTGGGTCGTTCAAAGCTGAGAATTGATCGTTCAGCCTGGCATTGATTTCCTTTTCAAAGATACAGGTTAAGAGACATAGGGGAATGCATTGTGTTTGCTCTAAGTTTTAAATGGTGCATGAATATGAAACAGAAGAGAACACTATCAGCTGAAATAATGCATATTAGCATATATAATTAAACAAATCTGCAGTAAACAGCATATTTACTGAAATGAGGTCATCTTCTTGGCTGATGGAAACAGCAGCATTTACTGAAAAGCTTATATCCTTTTTCAAGTCAGAGTATTTTATAGTTTCCAACCAAATAATAGGCTATAAAGGGAAAACCCAAAGTGTACAAATAAACAATCATCTTCATTTAGATGATCAGCTTTGATTTTATCTTTTTTGCTGATTAAAATCATTATTAAAATTGGAGATGGAAATAGTATGAATCATTTTTACTTCAGTTTATTGTATATATAACAATGAGGCTTTTATCTGCAGGAAACAATTCCTGAATTGTATATTGTAGATAAAGAGAGAAAAATAAATCTCTCCTAATGTCAGTAAAATTAGCTTGCCTCAAGGGTATGAGTTGCTTTTCTAGTTACACAGCCTTCGAAAGGAATGCTGCTCCCACTGCCTGCGTTTAAAATTTTTGCATAATTTTCCAGCCCCTTTTCTTCCACTTGGCAAACAGCTCATTCTCCTGTTGAGTGTCTACTGCAACCGTGGCTCCATGTGTGTCTCCCCCACCTCAGCATGGAATTTGTGTGCCAGCAGCTCTCACACCCTCCCTCCGAGCTCCCACTTGAGCTTCTCACTGCTTTTGCATTTGTCTGTTTCCCTCAGAGAAGAGCTGTGGAGCAGGACCATCCCCTTCCTCCCTGGGCTCTGAGCATCCCCACCTCGCAGTGGGGCCTCCACCTGAGCCATCCCCACAGATCCCATTTCTTTCCTCTGTCACAGCCACAGAGTGAAAAGTGCATGTGACTTCAAATGCAGCTGTTCTGGTCTGTCAGCGAGATGGGACTCCCAGATATTGTTCTCCAAAGTCTGTCATACTCAAACTCTGACAGAAGTTTCAGCATCTTGTCCTGAATTAGTGAAGAACCTTTTTTACACAGTCAGGTCCTTAGTGTTGAGAAATGGCACATCCTTTCTCAGATACTGCTCATTTGGATACCTTTCAGGCTCTCAAAATACCTAAGTGGAGGAAGCCTTGATGAATGCAACAAATAGGAGGTTAGGGGACTCTGCACATCTTTTACCTGGAGTCATACCAGGACTGGTTTGGCTATCAACCAGAGGAAAATGAGCTCAGATCAGAAGCAAGAGCACTGTCCAGGCTACCTGTGTGTCCTTGTCCTTTCATGTCCTCATGTCAGGGGGGTTCCTGCTTGTCACTGAACTTCACAGGGACCCCCAGAAGCAAAGGAAGATGCTAATTCCATCTTGCAATTTGAATACTGGACAATATTCCAATGTGGAGTGGATCTCCATGCCTTGAAAGATAGTCAGAGCAATTAGAGATGGATTTCTTCTAGGGGACATTACTGCCTTAGTCTTCAGAGCTGTCTGCTTTTGACATGAAGACACTCCCTCTTTTGTATTTTGGAAGGCTATGCCAACTTACTCTTGTTTACTACCCTAAGTATCTCAGGGAAAGCTAAAGTTATGAGTACCCTTAAAACAGAAGCCTCCCAAGGGCAGGACGGCAGCCAAAATTCCCGTCCATATGATTTCCAGAAAGAGTATCTGTGACTGCAGTCAAGTGAAGTGATTGCACACAGATGACCCTGATCTGCTAGAAATAAGATCTGTTGGAGCATGATGGGAGAATTGCTCTTTTTTTTCATTATATCCCTGTGCATAGTCCATTCCATTTTTAAAATGTGCTAATGACTGAGACTTTCTTATCAGAGGACAAGAAATATAAACACATATTTAAATTGGAGGAATGATAGACTTTATTAATATATTAATAGGAACATTTTTGTTCTATTTATGGGTTTCAGTAAATTTAAAGCACACCAGTCGGGTCTGTGTTACTTAAAATAGAAGCTGTAATTCAAGACAAGGTGGGTGGATGTCTGGTACATCTGTCAGAGCTTTATTAAGCATCATATTTAAGATTTAGTTTTATCTGGGTATATCTAGATGAGACAAATTTTTTCTTATTATGATCTAGCAGTTCGTTATTGCACTTAATTATTTTCAGGAACATTTCACAACAGTTTTGATTCTTGTGTAATGTTAGCTCATGCTCCCTGTAAAATGCTTACCTTGGCTTGTTTCAGATGAACTACCTTATCATTGAAGAAAATGTGGACAATGATCCCTGCAAGTTTGCTCTAATGAGCCGGGAAACATCAGAAAGAGTCATTTTGCAGGCAGCTAATCCAGAAATTCAGCAAGCTTGGGTACAGGACATCAACCAGGTCCTGGACACACAACGAGATTTCCTAAATGGTATGTACATGCTCTTTGTTTTCTTTCCCAAACTGTAATGCTAAATGGGACTTAGAATCTTAATGTCCTTGTTTCCTCTGTGAGAAAATTATTGAGTCACTTCTGCATGTGTCACTTGGGCTCATGTTCCTCAGGTCCCTCCGTAGGTGGTGCTTTTGTTGCTGGTGCTTTTGTACTGGGGTTTGCAGGGCTCTGTCACCTGTTGCTTTCCATTGTACAGTGAGATTTTAAATCTGAAGCCATCTCAAGATCATGATGAAGCCAGGTTGTGCCACTGTGTCTACACAGCATCTCTCATTTGTTCAGGGCAAGGTTTATCCCCAGGAGCCTCCTGTGAGACATCACTGTGTGCTACCAGCTGAAGATATGAGGTGGGATGAAGGCTGTCTCACCATGCATCCCCCCTACAGGTCCCAGCTCTGCAGGGCTGCAGAAGCTTTCAATTAAAACAAAAACAAAACAAAACAAAACAAAAAAAACCACCCAAAAACAAAGAAAACAAAGAAAAGAGCAAGGAAAGAAAGGCAAGGGCTTATTTGTCCTAGGAACCATGGGAGCTGTTCATGAAAAGGGGTCTTTCCAAAGTATCAGCTTTGCTGTAGAAATAGATCTGAGGTGGTCTGAAATAATACTTCAAATTAAAGCTATGTTTCAAAAAAAAAGTCTCAAAAACCAGACACACACACAACCAACAAAAGTGTGTAATTTGAAAATACAGAGGAATCAAATTCAGTTTACAATTTCAGCTTGTTCCTGCTCCTGAGTGGAGAGTAAGAGAAGGGAACAGGACTGTACAAAGAATCTAAAAATAGTTACCTCTTCTGTTTGTTTGGAAGCAACAAAGTAGCTTTGGATGCCTCCAAGATTGCTTTGCACTATTCATTTCAAAACAGCTTATTTTCTGGAGCTTATATTAGAGTTCTATATTTATTAGCTTAATATATGTTCAATAATAAAACATATTTGCTTAAATCAAGATGTTTGGGCTTGGTACAATATGTTAGGTTTTGTGATTTTTCGGGGGGGGGGGAGTTTGTTATTTGGTTTTGTGGATTTTTTGTTGCAAAATGGGAAGACGCTCTTTCAGTTCACATCCAAGCAAAGGTCCCGTTTTCTTCAATGTGAAGGTTTTAAAAATTTTAATTCAGCTTAATTTTACTTTTCAGAAGTTAACTGGGAAGGGGTTACATGCAAAAGTTGTTTGTGACAGTTCAGAATCTATGGCTGAGCTGAGAAGGGAAATATATTTCACCCATGATGCCACAACTTTATACTGGGTTTTTGTGACTTGGAATAGAAATGACCTCATACAACCATTGCAAAATGATTCCTTAAATATGCTCATGAGATGAAGAGTCTAAATGCTCCAGTTTGACCACTTGGTACCAAACTTGATGGGTTTATGGCAGTGCAGTTTGCTTTGGAATTACTGGAATAAAAGTATGTTCCACTAAGAGCTGCAGACTGTTTTTTTTTTTTTTATAGCCTTGTGAGAGCTCTGCAGGCACTAATGCAGGGTTTTTCTATCCATTCCATATCTTTCTTGTTTTTCTTTTTATTTTTAAGTATTCCATCTTATCTTCACAGGACTGCCCTGTGAGCCTCTTTTTCTACTGAGACATCTTCATGGCCCCTATTCAGCCTATCTGAGGCCAGTAAGCAATTTGATGGGCTAGGAACATAATCATCACTATCTCTAAGGCGAAAGTAAAAATAGATTTCTATTAAAACACAAGCTTAAGGATTTACCTTAAAACTCTAAATAAGATCCAAGAAAATGATACTGTATCCAGTAGAGCCTGTCCAGTCCAGAATATTTTAAGTAGCTTCTAGAATGTAATCTTATTGAGGCTGACTAATCTTTAAATATGTTCTTTAGCTTTGCATTTCATTAAAGCAGATGTTTTCTGTCATTAAAGTCATATTAAATCCACACTGAGCCAATGCTGTGTAAACTTAATAACAAAATATTCCCCTTGAGTTCTTGCCCAAGCTGTCTGTGATTTTTCTCTCTTCACCAGGGAAGACCTAAAGAGTAGGGGCTATGTACAAAGCATGGGATTTGCATCCAAACTTCATTAATGTAAAAGTTTTTTGTATTTTTCCATGGAAAAGTTAAAGCTGCTAAACTTGAGAAACAGGCTGTGCATGAAATGATGGCTGTTGTGACTGTTCTTTAGGAAGCAAGCTGTAACAAAAGTCTGTAGCTGCTGAACATGATTTATAAGGAAAATGCCATTCATCTGTACCTTCTTTTAATCATGTTTTGTGGGGAGAATTTGAGAGAGAAAGAGAGAACATGCAAGTAGATGCACATTTACTTTTGCCAGAAGCTTCTTAGAATACTGACAGATGTTTAACAGGAGGCTAGAAGCCAAGGCATCACTGTGATAGTTCATAGTGGAATCAGTAGTCAGAAATGGACACTCAACTAAATACCCTTTAAAAGTACTGAGTACAGTAGATTGTTTCAAGATAGATTGAGAAGTATCCATTCAGATCTTACTGCTAACTGCCTTGCAGCCTTATTTACTGTATACAGGAGAAAAATGTCACTGTCAAAATCATTGTCAAAGTTCTCCCCAGCCTTCCTTGCCCTCTGTGGCTGGTCTGCACCAGGACCAAATAATTTTCAGCTGCAGCTGAGGTAAGCAAGTGAAATTGGCAGTCATTGTAGCATAAATACAATCTGCTTTTGTGACAAGGGTTAGGTTTTAGAGACAAGTAATCTTCCAGATTGCTACAGATCTGTGTCTTTTGAAGAAAATGGTGATCTGGCATCATCCTTGATTTTATTTTTTTTCCAGTCATTTGTTCTTCAGTATGAAGTGATTTCTTGAGTTGTCCTGCCTTTCTCTGGAAGGGGAATGCTAGAGAGTGTGCTGTATGGTGCTGAGCTTTTCTGTTCTTCTTTCCTTTTCATTTTGTTGGGAAAGACATTCCTTCTGTTGTGGCTCCCTGGTGGGGCTGATGCTGTGACATTATGTCCTCTGTCTGCCTCTTGCTAGACTAGTCTCTCTGCATTCCAGTAGGTTTAGTCTGATGCATGTACACAGTATGAACTGACTATAAATCATCTGTTAAAGCCACATGACATGCAAAAAACCAAACCCATAGGTCTGGGGCTGGTAGCCTGAGCCCAGCAAATCTGCTCACTGTGAGTCCCAGCCCTGATTTCTTCTCTTCCAAACATAACAAATTATTTATTTCTTTATGATCTGGAATTTTTTTTCTTCTATTTCCCAGTGCAAGCTCTCTCCATGATATAAAATCTACTCTCACAAGCAGACTTTATTTTTTATGGCTTATGAAGCTGTTTAGTGTTGCCTGTTGGGTGTTTTCTGGAGAGGTTTGGACTACTGGGATTAATGTCTTGGGGCCATCTATACTTCCACACTTGCTGGCCAATTCCAGCAGTTTCCTTGAACCAAAGCAGTTAATGTGGAAAGCACATTGAGAGCCAAGTTGCAGTGCATCGCATCTGAAGAGTATTTAATAGTCACACTTTATTGGGAATATGCAAATGAAACTTAAAGGTCTTGATCTGTGTTTTCTGATGTTAGCAAAATTCACTGCAAATGTGCTGTGCACCTCTTAGACTTTCATTTATTTTGACTACAGGATGTGATTAATTTGTGTGACTTCAAAGAAAATGAATGCAATTATGTATGCTATAAGTGGCAAACATTTTAGCCTACTCACTGTGTAGGTTAGAGAAGCTGCTCTTCACATCAGCATGGAGTGCTGCGTTCAGTTCAAGCACAGTGCAAAGTGCTTGTGTTCTGTCTAGCCATGAACCCGCCATGTGCTTCCATGGGTGGCATCTCCTGTTCCTGTTTGGTTTGCAGGTTGAGTCTGTTCTGTTTGAACATCCCACCTGTTGCAACACCTCTGCAGCCCCTGGCAAGGCTGTTGGGAGCACGTGGCTGACTCTTGCCCTCTCTTGCAGCGCTGCAGTCGCCCATCGAGTACCAACGCAAGGAGAACAGCTCGGCGGTGCTGCGGCCCCAGGCCGGCAGGGTCCCTCAGCCCAACACCAGGCCCCATTCTTCTATTCCAGTAGGGTCTGAGAAGCCTCTCAAGGCTACAAGCCGTAACCCATCTCTCCCACCCCTGAAGATATCTACCTCCAATGGCAGCACAGGGTATGAGCACTCACAGCCCGGAGACAAGTATGAACAAAGCAAGGTACTGAGCTCATCTAATAAAACATGATCTCACAGCCCATTTCTTGTACCACAGGTGATCCATGGTGTTATCTTCTTTAGCAGCTAACCAGGTCAACAGGAATCAACATACTGAAGCAATGGGGTAACATGTGATTTGGGATTAAACAGCTCATGCAAAAGCCCTGGCATCCACATGGATGACACTTCATCTGGGAAACAGAGACAGAGCCTGACCCTTAAGCACTGATCTCGATGTTTTTCAGGGTACTGTGCTTGCAGATCTGGTGAACCAGATATCCATTTGCAGTACTGGCAGAAGTAATATCCAGGCTTCTCTGATAACCATTAAGCACCCATTTGTGAAAAAGTCTGTGGTAGGGAAGAGCTTAGACCTTTTCCCACATAACAGCTCGCAAGGTGCCAGCTAAAGGTGTAATTTGGGTACGTGTGCACTGCACACAAACCACCAAAGAGTCAGTGGCCACCAACCGTGTTTGGACCCTGCTGCTCTCTGAGGTTGACCAAAGCCACTTTCCATCTGACCTATATTTAACTGTGAGTATTCACTCAGCTTCATTTGTCTTTCTCCCCGTTTGGCTCAGCACAGACCATTCATCTGTGAGATCCCCCGCAAATGAGAGCACCCAGGGACACAGTCCTTAGCAGCTTTGAAGTCTGATGTGAAATAGGAGACTGGTTTGTATTAGATTACTGCCACCTTTTAGATCTTTAAAATTCTTTTCTGCCAATGTGAACTTCCAAGTGTTTTGTGTCCTTTTCCCTGGTCTGGTTAGGCTGGATATGAAGTAGTGGGATTGCTGCCAGCAAGGGCAGGTTCCGTCACGCCGGCCGCTCACCGTTTGTGTTGTGTCCGTTTGCAGACTGATTTGGGAGGGTGCAATGGGACCTCTTCCATGGTGGTGATTAAAGATTACTATGCACTGAAGGAGGATGAGATCTGTGTGAATCAAGGAGAGGTGGTTCAGATCCTTGCTATCAACCAGCAGAACATGTTCCTGGTGTACCAGCCTGCAAACGACCACTCTCCAGCTGCTGAAGGATGGATCCCTGGCAGTATCTTGGCTCCCCTCCCTAAATCCACTGCAGATAATAGCGATGGAAGCATCAAGTAAGTGCCCTGTTGGCTTCGCTGGGAGCACTATGTGGATTTTTTGAGGAAAATAAAATAAATGAATAAAAATAAACAAACCCAAATGGTAGGGAAATCCTGCTGATTTTTATCTACAGTGCCATTGGAACAAGCTGAGTGGTCAATCCGCAGCGTCGGGCAGCCATGGTGGATAGCTCGGGTTTTGCTTATTTTCATTTTGTGGGATTTTGTTTATACTTTGGAGAGAAAGAAAACCATAGACGGTTAAAGATATGCTTTATGTGACACCATTTTACACCAACATGGACCTGCTTGGACTGGACTTATATTTATGTTGTATTAAGTTACTAATCTATATATTGGTTATAACAGCATCTAGATTAAAAAAAACAAACACAAAAATCCAGGCTCTGTGTTGGACTGAGGTTTGCTTCTCAAGGAGGAGAGATTTTGTTGTCTATGGCAATTTCCTTGTACAGCTTGTATCGTCTTTTTTTTTTTTTTTAATTTGTTTTGGGTTTTTTTCTGTTTGCAGTAACTTTTGTAATATATTTTTTGGTTTGCAAGCCCCCCATCCAAGTACATTCCTGTAAAAAGTATTTTGCACTATTTAAAAAAAAAGAAACAAACTCACATTGATGAAGTCAGGTTGTGCAATATAATGAATAGTCGCAATGTTCATCATTGTACCTGTAATGTAACTAATTTTAAATGTACTATTTTAAATATGTAAAATAAATTTTCACTATGAGCATGTTTTAATGAGGTAAAAGAATTAGTTTGACCCTTTTTTTGTTTGATTTTGTTTTGTTTTGATTTTAATTTTGTTTATAATATTTTGTTGCTTATTTAACAAATGTGTGGATATATATTTTTCTTTTCTGATTTTTAGAAATTTGTCAGTCTGAAATGACTAATGCAAGGAAGTGGTTTTTTGGTATTAAATACAGAAGGTACAACCCTCATTTCAGTAATACCTGTTGATTTCTTTTAACATCTAAAATGACTAGATGGTAATGCATGATGTATGCTACAAATTTTGTTACCTTACACAAATATCTCGAGGTGCAGAATTGAACATGAGGGAAGATTTTGTGACAGATTCACTAAAAATAATAACTTGATCTCTGCTGCCATTTCAGTTAAGAGAAATGCTGACTTTACCTGTCAGTCAGTAATGAATGCTACCTGGAATTGCATGTTAAGCCAAAGGAATTGCTTGGCACATCTCTTGCACATCTGCCACAGCCATTCCCGGGTTCCTCTCTAGCCACAATTTGCAACAACGTGCCCTTAGAATCATCCACAGTACCAGACTCCTGGTGAAGACTGATTTCTTGTCAGCTGTACAGTAAAATTCTGCATCAACTTCTGTTGGCAGATGAATTGTGGCCAGGAAGGTGTAACAAAATTGAAAGATACATGAATTGCACTTCTTTCTTTCTCACTGCGGTGAGATTTAAAGTCCTAAATTATTTTTTCAGACTCAAACAGCTAAAACAACCCTGAAAACAAAAAGGTGCTTCAATAATAGGAGCCCTTCGAGTAAAAAACAACCTGGAGCTGTGCTATCTTCAACCCTATCTGGTGTGCCACTGCCAAACCACAGTGACTACTTAGTTTAAATAATAAAACGGTTTCTTCTATTACAAATACTGTACACAAAATATATGATCGGTCCAGCAGTGTTGGCACCATGAATTATTCACCTATGATCATTATATAGATCAGGGAGCACCATCTGCCATGTTCTTGCTTCTTACATATCCTAAAGGAAAACATGACAGTCCTGAAGTGTTGGCTAAGTTCTCCTGCTGTGCGGTTCACGTTTGAACCTTGTCCAGAAACGCCGAAATCCCTAAGTCAGCTCTTAGTGCCTGTGTGGGCTGTGCAGGGTGCTCTGGTGCTCCCTGCACTCAGACACAACTGCCCGTACAGGCTGAGCTCGTGCAGACCCTAATCCTGGCTGCACAAACAGTTGTCATGACCCAGTTCAGTCCTGTGGCCGTGGCAGGGTTTGTTTGTTCTTTAACTGAGCTGCTGTACAGCTCCCATCAGGGGCTGAGGTAGGAGCAGGCAGCGCGCAGGAGGCAGACGCAGTGTTCATGGGGGAGCGTCGGCTGTGTGGGGCGTCCTTTGGGTCCTACCTTGCTAACATACTGCGTTTTATTGGCATCACAGGTGATCCCTGGATTTCATACAACTTCCTTTGTAAAATGTATCAAGGTACTGTAGACGTGACATGTGCCAAACATTGGGCTTAAACATGCAAATCAAATTTGCATGACTTAAAGGTGGGCAGATGCTTTGAACCTGGATCCCAGCTCATCACACTGCTGTTCTGAGAGCTTTATGCTTTGGACAACATACCCCTCCCCAAATTCCCCCCCAGCCTGTCCACTATTCTAACCAAATGAAACCCCTATCAAGAACTATTTTGATTTTTTCTTATGTCTGGTTTGATATGCACTTCTCTTGTCAGCACAGCATTGCTCTTAAAAAGGTTCATATTGGTATTTTTTTATTTTTTTCCAAGAATAAGGTCACCGGAGCAGTAATAAAGGGTGAAAAATTTACTGGAAATGGTGCCTGCTAGCCAAAACCCATGGCTGACTGATGACCTCTTTAACTGGATTGGCAAAGTCAAGTGGGAAATTCTTGGTTGAGAGACACAGCAAAGCTTGTCATTCTAGGAAATTACTTATCTCTTGGAAAATTAATAATGCAGCTCATATTTATTGCACTGTTTGTGTTCCGAGCAACATGTAGTGAGCAACAACTTGAATTTCTTATTTTTTTAAGTTTATTCTACTGAGTAATCTATTAGGACCATTCTTACATATTTATATTTGTTACACTACTTTCAACCAATGAGTTGAAAGACCAACCAAGTTGGTCTTTTAAATGTAGCAAAATTAAAATAAATTTCTATCTGTGGCAATGCAAGACAAAGTCCCTGAAACCAGATGACCAAGTTTGAGTTGCCTGTGCTTCCATCATGGACATTTTTTTCCTGCTCCATGCATTAAAACAGCAAGTGTGGCACAACATCGGCTTTGCAGAACTCTTTGGTTTGGGTTTTAACTTCAGCTCTCATTGCTGAGATTGAGACAGGCATATTGCCTGTCAGTGGCTTTCACCTTCTAGGGAAATGCAGTAATTGCAAATGTGGATGCTGGTTCCCCTTTCCAAAACCTTTCTTCCTGCTATGATTTGCCATTTGATTGCTGCGTTTTTTGGTACAACAGGAAGTCATGTTCATGGCATACCCTGCGCATGAGAAAGCGGGCGGAAAAGGAGAGCAGTGGCAAAAATGAAGCCAATGGGCCACGTAAATCCAAGGATATTCTGGGGAACAAAGTCTCTGTTAAAGTGAGTAAGGCCATCTGAAAGCTGTGCTGCTCTCCTGCTTCCCATCCTTTCCACCCCCTGTAGCATCCTCTCTTGAGAGAGGGAGGGGGTGGTAATGTTGAGTTTAAGTTTTGGTTTTTTTTGTTGTTTTGGTTTGGCTTTTTTCCTTCAACTTCAGTTATCTTTTTTTTGGTCCTTTTTTGTAGTATCCATTTTAGCAGGATTTTTGCATGCAAGATAAAATGCAGTCTTTGTTTTTTGTTTTCTTTTTCCTGGCATCCCACATGCAAGTAAGTAATCCTCATTAAGAAACCCAGCTATAGACATGGTTAAATAACTTAAAATTGGGACAGATAGTGATTTACTGACCTCTGATCTAGTCTGGTCTGCAGCTTCATCAGAGCAGCTGCAGCAGTGAGAAAGCCACTGGGTGAACCAGTGGCCTTGCTGATGAGTTTTCTTTAGGTCAGTATTTCACCAGATGTTGAGATAAGGGGTTCCCAGCCTGGGGATTCTTAAGGTTTTTGGTCTAGGGAGATGGTCTCAATGACCTTTTTCTTTCCATGTTATCAGACAGGGCAGAGATGCTGACTCTGTCTTGCCAGGAGAAGGTCTCGTGTGTGTGTGTGTGTGTGTCTGTGTGTGTCTGTGTGTCTGCGTCTCTCTCTCTCTTTCTCTGAGATCTCCCAGTATGGAAAAGTGTGAGAACTGTGGGGTTAAGCTTCATCTTCTGCTCTGGGTGCCTGACTACTGTGCTCCAACTCAGAGGATCCGCCCCTATAAACCGACCATGAGGCCTGCTCAGGACTAATCTGGGGCTTTCCCTCCCAACAGAGGCAAGCAAACACTTGTTGTGATTTTGACACAACCAAAGCCCAGCCTTGATTCAGGAAAGCACTTGAGCATGTCCTTTGGATCCACCCCTCTTCAGGAGAGTCCATGATGAAGTGTTTTCCTTTGCAGAGGCTTTCTGTCTTACAAGCCTGGTGCAATAGCCCTGGCATGTGCAAAGGGAGGAGCCCTGACACTGCATCCTGGGCGCCCTCGCACCCTCCGGATGAGGAAGGACTGGGTCCGAGGGAACCGGCTGCTCCAGCATGGTGGCACAGTTCTTCCTCCTCTTGCTTCCTCCTTGTTTTCACTACCTGAATGAATTGCAGAATCACTGCTGCTTCTCTGGCAAAAGCATGTCTTTGCCTTTGCTTCCTTTGTTTTGTTGTCAGTTTGTTTTTCGTATGTGTTTTAGGAGCATTTCCCCTACTGTTACCCATTTCCATGCTGCTCACAACTGCGCTGCTCTGCCCTGACTAACCAATCTCTTTTCTAATCTCTTGTTATCTTTCTTCCTCTTCATGCTGCCAAACAAGGAGACAAACAGCTCAGAGGAATCAGAGTGTGATGACCTTGACCCCAATACTAGTATGGAGGTAGAGACAATCATCCTTGTGATTATTTTTTCCCAAAAACATGTGTCCATTTTGAAATGCCTTTGCTGCAAGGGGAGTTGGTGGGTCTGTATTGCTCACAGATGTGTGTGCCAATTTAGTGTGAGTCACAAAAAGTGTCAATTCTGGTTTTGCAAGCCTTGAACTGGAGTTTGGCCTTCTTTTGTAGTAGGAGCAGTGGAGGGAGCTCAGAAACAAGCTCCTACTGAGCTGGAGGCTCACATAGCCACCCTCAGTCTCTCCTTCCCACCAGAGACCTCATTCCAACAATAATGCAAGTGTGTCAGTGCTGATAAATGTAGCATCTTTCTATATTAAAAACACCCTTTGCCCTAGCAATACATACTTGAGCAGCCAGCCAAATATTGTTGTACCACAGAAAATCAGAAAAGACAATATTTCCCTTTTCTCTTAGCAGAGTGGGAATTGCATTTCTGTCAAGGTACTGAAGGAGAATGGTAAAACCAGTTGTATGAATGTACTTGTATCTCAGGGAAGGTTAATACAGATTGATGGACCCAAATTATGCTACATTATGACACTGTTTTTCCATTGTGAAACCACCAGTTCTACTGGAGTGCCTTGTTGAGAGAGCCTAGAGAGCTTAAAATCATGAAGAGCTATGTGTCTGATTCTCCTCAGTTAAGATCTAGCAGAATCTTTGGGTTTTTTCCTCCTGTTTATAGTGACCACACAAAGCATTTCTGTACATTTTTCCAAGGCTGAAAGGAGTTCCTGCTGGAACAGGCAAGGACATGGTTCAGAGAGATGGTGATTTTGGGGTGATGACAGGACAGGTCACTGGAGAACAGAGATATCTGTGTCCTAGCAGATCTCCTGGATGCTGTCAGCCAGGCTGCACTATAAACATCCTGCAGAAGAAAGCTGATCTTCCTCCTGAAGGGAAAATAAAAAGAGGGAGAAGTGTATTGAGGTGCACCACCTAGGCAGTTAACCTGAAAGCTCGCTTTTATTTTAATTGTGTTGGGATGTGTACAAAAGGAAAGCTTTTGACCCAGCTGACATTCTGGAGATTGAATGGTCCTCACCTCTAAAGCTGCATTATTCTCAGGAGTGTGTTTAACATTTTCAAAGAGTATTTTGCCAGTCACAGGTAATATCTGGAAGTGTATGTATTTGTTATAAGGCAGTGCCCATTATTACACATAAGTCTGTGTAATTTTCCTACACTGAAAATTGTCCTGTGGAGCAACAGGTGGCTGAGACTAGGATGATTGTGCAGAGCTGGGTGAAAATCACTGTTCTTTTGCAGAGGATTTCTGTGTTTTAACTTTGTTCAACAGGAGAAAAACGAGACGGTTTAGAATTTTCAGTGGGAGGTATCTGAATCTTTGCCTTGTCAGCATTTCTAGTCTTTCTGATGCCTTGATTTGGGTTTTTACCATGGTACAGTCTACTGTTTTGAAGTTCAGGATAAAAAAAGCCTTTCTATTTAAACCAGAAGACACCAATGGGAAGTCTCAGCTATGGTATCAGTCTGCTATTGGGGGAGTAACTGTGTGCCTTCCATGTGACTATTTCCACTCACAAAGCCCCATCCTGCATCTCCCAGGTCACTTACTGGAGGTGACAGTGCCACTGCACTGCAGTCCCCAGAAGCCACAATATTCCTCATGGCTTGGAAAGCTCAAGTTTGCTTCTGGCAAAACTCTCTGTGGCCGAATAAATATTTAAATCAACAGAGGAAGCGAAAATAAGAGAACAGTTGTGGGGGTGACTTACTAAGGTCACACTGCCCTTCAAGGAGCAGCACAGCCCTTGCTTTGTACTGGTTTTAGTACACCTGCAGCCAGGATTGAGTGTGGTTATCTTGTTGGTCTGGCTAAGAAATACTGGGGGGAAGGGATTGCTGATAGCCAGTATAAACTAAATAAAGTCATCTGGAGGGAGCAGAGCACGGGCAGGCTCATAAAATGCTGGTGAAGCCCTAGAAGAGGCCGTGGGCAAGTTTGTCTGTAAAGGTCTGCAGTATTCACCTAGTGGAAGCTACAATTTATCTCCCTTTCCCTTCATTATTAGTGTTTTGGTTCTCCTTTCCAAACATGCTAAAATAAATGAGCCATATTACAGCCTGGGAGGCCAAAGTCTTCTCTCATTAAATCAGAGGCAAAACAAGCTAATTCCAATACCAGAGCCTGATTCAGGGCTTCATTGATCTTCTAGGCCTCATGTGCTGGGCTTAGATAACTTAAACAGCTGTGCTACCCCTCCAGCCCAACCTGTGTGTGCAGTGAACATCTGCATCTCACCTGGTTTTGCTTTCCCTGCTCTGCGTGGAATGTCTACTGATGAGTTTCCAGGGCAGCTGGAGACAACGTGACAGCCCAAGGAGAGGGAACACCTTGTCCTCACACCTGGCCAGGCTCAGGGAGGGTTTTATAGATGTTGGGAGTGGTGACAGAAGAGCTTTGTCCCAACCAGCAACACTCAGAGGTGCCTTTCCCATGTCACTAAGGTGGAGTCATCACTACAGGCAGGTAATAACAGGGCCAGTCACCTGGCTTCTCATACAGGACTGTCACCCCTGACATCCCTCCTCTTCCCATCGTGCACGAGAACGTGCACCCAGTGCTAGAACAGAGAGTGGTCTCTAAATGCAAAGCAGACATATTAATTACCTGGAAATGTGGGTGCAATTTATCGCCACCCTACTTCCTGCACAAGAAGTCAGTAAGCTGGTCACAGTACCCGTGAAGTCCCACAGCTACTGTGGCCTTTCAGATCTGGCTTTGTTTGCTATTTATGAAATACCACAGTGGATTCCATTCAGCAGATTCCAGGTTTCTGGAAGCACTTTACCTTTGTTTCAAGGGAACACAAAGACAGAAAGAAATACGGAAAACATATATTGTGAGAGCAGGAAATAAATTCTGGGTGACTGTTTAAAAGAGCTGAAATTCCACTACTGGGTTTTTGTTCACACAGGCCTTGGAGAATTTTCTATACATTGTAGCTTTGGCTAGAAATAATATCTCTTGTTGATTGTTTTTTTTTTCCTCTTTGTTTTTCAATATGTAATCAAAATGCATAAAGATGGAAATGAAGTTTGATTTTTTCCCTCCCTAGTTTTCTGCTTTGTGCTGTAGTTTCATAAAACAGAAGGCATGAACTCACCCATTAAGTATGAGAGTAGGATCAGGCACTTAAGGGCCACGTGAGTGACAGGAGTAACCTGCACTCAAGGATGATCAGAGACTCTCTTTCCACATGTCTGTAGTTAGCTGCACAGGGACAGGCAACTCCACTTCTGGGAAGATGTATGCCCTTGTGAATCAGTATCCACACCCAAGCCTGGGGTCCTGGACAATGACACAACTAATTGTCCTACAATTCTGTGTTGTAACATCTCATGGGGTTGCAGTATTGCTGAGGGGGTCACAAGGCAGCCATCAGGATACCCCTCTCATCTCAAGGAATGTGTTTCCAGCAGTCAGAAGAGCTGACTGAGCTAAACCTCACTAAATCCAGCAGCAGCTCCTTCCAGCTTTGGGGTGGACCTCAGGTTCAGGGTTCTGACATGGCTTCAGATGTGTTGCACAACTCCAGCTGCAGTGTTACAAGTGCTGTTGGTGACACACATCTGTCACTGAGCCTCTGGTGTCTGTTCCAGTGTCTCTGCTGTGCAAAGCAGAGATGAAGCCCAGGCCAAGTCACTGGAAGTGCCATCGTTAGATTAGTGAGCTGAGCAGCTGCCAAGGTACGTATGTTGGGCTTCCTAATCTCTTTTTTTTTTTCAGTTGTGACATTTTAGTATGTCAAGAACTACTCAGAGACACTTAGACCAAGATAAGCACTAGGAAACATGCACTGTGCAAGAAATATTGTGTTAGCACCCCCACAGTCCATGTGGTTGAGTAAGTAATGTTTGGTGGATACTCCACTGGCTCCAAGTCACCACTTAGCTCAGGCCAAGAATTCCCAAGTGTTTTGTGCCCTCACCCCCTGCCTGAGGTTGTCCATCTCCAGAGTAGATCTAACACTCTCTTGGCAAAATCTTCTTACAATACTGTGAGGAAGTTTTTCCTGGCCTGTTACTACAGTGTGAATGAGTACAATCCTGGGAATTTCCCTGGGTTTCCCTGGAGTAGCCCCCATGGGCAACACCACTGTCCTGCTGCCCTGAGTGGCAAGGGGTTGCTGAGACAGACCAGAAAGGTGGCTCATCAGGTATGACACAGCCTGAGCCAGCAGCACAGACTTGGAGGATTTTGGAAAAGCAAGAAGTGACCTACTTGATCTGCAGGAAGGTGTAGAGTGCTACAACACAGTGCCAGGGACATCCCACAGGTTCAGCCATGGAAGTCACCAGCCATTAGGGCCAAGCAGCAAGAACATGAGGCAAGAGGGCTTCTGCTCTGCACAGATGCAGTACAGCATCCCTTGGGCCTTCCCCATTAGTCCCAAAAGCAGCTAAGCCCATCCACACTGGTGCCAGAAGGCATCCCCCATCCCTGGCAAAAGGCTGACGTCATGGGATGCTTCATTAGATGCCGTTTTAAATTTTCCCTTTGGTAGCTTCTATCCATCTGTGGTGGAATTCTTATCTGCTCATTTTATCAAGAAATTTCTCTAGTCAATTTGTTTCTTTTTTGGTGGAGGGGAGGCTGGTGACACTGTGAGCCTGTCACCCTGAAGTTCTCAATGTAAAGTTGACCTAACCAGAGATGGGTGGTAGATATTTTCCTAAAAATTATAGTTCACCTGCTTCCTCTCTAATTAATTTCATTTTTTTTTTCAAAGAATCATAAGTCTTGGTCATGAGTGAGGTAGCAAGGAACATGCTGCTGACTCTGCTACCAGTATGAGAAAATGTGTCAGTATTGTATTTTAATTTGGTGACCAAGAGGTGCCATGAAATGGTTTACAAAATGCTCAGCTGCTTGTCTTGGAGTAAACATGCCCTCTGCTGTTTAGGTGAAGTACCAACCTTGTTACAGAGTGCTTGGTTTACAGACTATCTTTATGCTTTGGGGAAAAAGTAATATTCTTGCTCCTGGTTTTGATATGTTCCCTTAAAATGGGATTGAAACATGGCACTGGAAAAATCTGGGCATCTGCTGAGCCCTTCTGTGCACTGGTGTGTCTGGGCTGGGTGTAATCCCTCCAAGGAAGCGGGGTAGGCATGGCAAGAACCCCTCTGCACGGGACAAACAAACCCTGGCCAAGGTGAGAACCCTCTCAGGCAGCCGAGCTGTGTTTGCAGAGCGTTTTGGGACTGGCCACTGGCGTGGCAGGATGGCTTCTCCCTCCCCACCAGATAAAGCATGTGTGCACAAGTGAAAGATAAGATTATGCTAAGAATTAGGGCAGTTAGAGTTGCTTTGCAAACGGGCTTTGCAGCTATAGATGCCTTTCTAGCTTTATAATATAAGCTTAACACACCAGGAAAAATACTGCAAAATACTGAGTTTCTGGAGAAGCACCCATGCTACTTTTCTAAAGCTTGACTGTTAAGTCACACGTAATTGACCTCGATGTAAGTCACTTAAATCCCTGCAGGTCCTGCCTTATGTGCCTTTCTTGGTCTGAGCCCTAAAACAGCGCAGGCTGGAAGAGGGAGAAGCAAGGTCTATTTCTGGCTTTTTATTGAATAGCCCAGGCCTGTCCTCCTATTCCTTTATTTCATCCCTCTCCCTCCAGCTGCCCAGCTTTGGCTGGTCAGTGTTAGACCCCACATTACTTGAGCAGAGGCCATTTCATGTTCTGCCTTTTGTTACTTTGCGTAGGATTTCCATTTTCAGCTGTCACTGTATGGGAAACAAACTCTCCTGGCCACAGAGGGGAGAAATTCTAATCTGCTCTGGGCCATGCAACAGGTATTTCATCCAACTAAAAAAAAACTACCTCATCTCAATTACAATTATGTTTCCAGGAAAAAGAGCACATCTGTGTTTCTTACATGCAGTGCAAAATGAGTTTGATCCCCTTAGGGTTTATGTTGCATGGTGTGCACTGACACTGAAGATGGAGCGAGAAGTTCTTGTGTTGGGTGGTTCCATCCCAGTGAGTTTGGGCTCAGCCAGACTGGCAGCCACACTGGTGCAGGAGGTTTGTGCTGGGATTTCTTCAGGTTGCCCTTGTCAGCATGAGACCCTGGGCCACCTTCCCCTGCTCATGGCCACAGGTGCTCAGCTGAGGGCTGGGCTGTGAGATCCTCATTCAAACCACTGCAGAACGAGTGGGCAAGTGTATCCATGAGGGCATCCAGCCCTGGCACCCCAGGAGGCTGCGTGGAGAAGCATTACATGAGCTCCCATCCTCTGAGGGCAGTGAGGACTCTGGAGCTCCCCTTCTCCACCCCTGGGGTTACAGACCTATTTGGCAAATGAAGAAATTGTCTCCAAAGGTCTTGCACTTCATCTAGGACTCTATGGAGGCTGCCATCTCCTGCCATAGCCCAGGAACCTGCCCAGCCTGCAGGGAGAGGCAGCAGAACCCCAGGGCCTGAGAGCAGAGGTTTGAACCACTGAGCCAGCCCCTGGATGCAGATCTGCCTGTGAACCTTTGCTTTCCCATTTCTGCCCTTCTCACCCCATCATTTGATGCCCTCCTTCAAAGCAGAAGAAACCCTCTTCCCTAATAAGGTGTTGTATTAAATCACTTAAATGTTCTCATGCAGACAGACTTTTTATTTTTGACAAAGCTTACAGCAGGCTAAAGCTGTGCTGTGGCTGCGGGGGTGTTATTAGGTACCATTTGATTAATTAACAGATGAAGTTTTGGGAAAGAAAATGTAAATTTTTCCCACAGACTCTTCCAATACTATGTTGCAGAGGTAATTTTCTTTCTCCTATTCCCATGGTAAGGTAATGAAAAAAAAATTGGTAAGGCAATTATTATAACTTATGGTACCTTGGAAGTCACTAGAAATGTAGAATTATTTATTTATAGGGAAATCTATTGCATTCATCATTGTAGTTGCATCTTCTAATGAATCCTTTAGAGCAAAAAAATTAATATAAAGTGTTAACTAGTGTTTCTTTCTCCTGATCTCTAATCCTACAGGGATGGAGATCAATGAATAATAAGGGAATTTAGTGCATGCTGCAGGGAAGGAAGGGGAGAGCTTTGAAGAATGGATATTTCAGTTAAGCCAAACACCACAGAAATGAAGATGTATGTGCAAATGAGCTGATGCCTGGGGTTACTCAGCTGAAAAGTAGATGGTGTCTCTGAGTGAAAGTGGCAAGCAATGGTTATCCACAAAACAGCTTCTTCTTCCTTTGCTGTGTTGTGTGAGAGATACAACTTAATCAAAAAGCTCCATCTCTCTTTTTTTTCACATGCACAGACAGGACAGAGGGTGTTTTCCACCCAGCAATCCATTGTGCCACAATTCCTTCCTGTCTGCAGGGGCCAGGGGGCTGTGTGTGAGTCCTGGAGCTGCTCCCCAAACCCCTGGGCTGGCAGGTCCATGTGCTGGTGGCACTGCCCAGCTGCACCCTTCAGAGGGACTTTGTGCTTTCCATGTTATGCCTGGTTCCTTTGGGCTTTGTGGTGGTGGTAGGGGAAAGCAGACCCTGAGGTCTCACTGCTGCTACCAGAGCTTTGCCTGGGGCTGCAAAGAAATGCTGTGAAACCAAAATGAACCTGAATGTGCCCAAATGCCTCCTTGAATTGCACCCTGAGCCATTGACCTTGGAAAACTATATATAAAGCCAAAATGTAAATATAAATCTTGAAGATGTATCTACTTTATTTTGAAGGGTTATTGTTTCTGTTTTGTGGCCTGGTTTCTGAGCCTCTGCAAAAACCTCCTATCAGCTTTGGCAGGCCATGAATTAGGTCACTGCCTCATTGACATCTTCCAAAATAGCTCTGAAATAAATAGCAACAGAAATATTTAAGGTGAGATAAACCACATTGGTGTTTATGGTTGAACATGAAATGGCTTGAACATTAAATTATTAGATTAAATTTGAATAACAAGGCCTTATGAGACTATTAAAACAGTTAATGAGGCTAAAACCTCTATACTATTGTACACCACAATGTAGTTAGGATCGATTCTGTAAGAACTCGGTGGCATTGTCTTTGCTTTTTCCACCTTTGCTCCCAGAGTTACACTGGCACACAGAGACCACAGAGTAACAGTAGCTTTTCAAGTCTTTGCTAACTTGGTCAATTAACTAGTTAGATAAAATAGCTCCTAGTTATCCATACCTAGTTTCAAGCTGGAAAGTTTTCAGCAGTCCAATGAAATGAGTGAATTTTCACTCATGTTAATAGACCAAGAATTGTTGCAGGACTGATCCTTGACAGTGGGCAAAATGAAATATTTATGGTTTAGTGCTTTACCTTTTTTTCTCCTGAAGCTGAGCACAAGTTAAAAGACATTTCCCCAGACCTGGTTAGTGGCCAGAGTGCTGGTGACATGCCCCAGGTGTGTGGTGACTGCAGGTGCTTTGTGACACAGGTCTGGAGCCAGGCACAGGGGGTGCACAAACACCTCTGGGAAGAGTTAATGGCTTCATCATTATCACACAGACAAAGAGGAAGCATGTCCACCTTCCTCAGCCTTGGTGCAGTTTTCAGGGTTCAAGAACCCAGAGCTTTCATTTACTTTCCATGTGTGTTATCACTAGATCTTGCTGCACCTGCTGGTTGTTAGAAGGTGCTTGTTACCACTGCAGCACTTCTGCAGTTCTGATCAGAGTCACCATGGTACCTTGTGAAAACAGATGCCTCTTTGTCACTGCCTAGGAAATAAATGCTTGTATCTCTTTGTATTTTTCAGATAATCAACCCCAATTTCATCCAAGAAGGTGAGTTAAGGACAGCTGTGCTGCAGTTGGGATTTACTCTGGTGCCACAGCATGCTCTGCACCTAGCAGCATTTGCAGCAAAGGCAGCTCTCTGCTGCTCAGTCCCCAGGCAAAGCAGGCTTCTTGCTGGCTGCTGGGCTCAGACAGCCTGGGGCCACAGGCCAGGCTGAACCCCCAAACTCTCAAAATCTCATCCACCTACCAGAGCACAGGGCTGGGTGATGAACACTCCCCTCTGCCTCCTCCTCTGAGCTGTAGACAGCTGGCTGTTACTGGAGGGCAGTTTCAATGACATAATCTCAGGATTCCCAGCTGTTTGGGACCCAGATCTCATAGTTCATCCTATGATGTATTCTCTAGCCTTGTATGACTGTAGACATCCTCAGCTGAAGATTTAAAGAGGTGTTGTGTGTGTGTCCCCATGGTTTTTTTTACAGTGGCTCCAGAGTTTCTTGTGCCATTAGTGGACATCACCTGCCTGCTTGGGGACACAGTGATGCTGCAGTGCAAAGTCTGTGGGCGACCCAAACCAACTATAACCTGGAAAGGACCAGACCAAAACATCCTTGACAATGACAACAGCACGGCCACTTACACAGTATCCTCCTGGTAAGGCCCTGCCTGTGGATCACAACATAGCTGGTCCTGATGGTCGTGTTACCCTCAAATATGGCACCAGCCTGGCTACAGGACTCATTAGGATGCTTTTAATTAACTCATTAGTTAATTAAGTGTGGCATGGCATGTCAGCACATCAAGTGTGGCAAACATTGGCTGGAAAGGATCAGACTTTAAGGCTGGGGCTTTATTTGTTTCCCAAGCTGATGTAGGGTATATCCACAAAGTGCTGCTGGCAGACGTGAGCTTGCTCCCATTGACTTCCTGAGCCAGCTGCAAGCCAGAAGCCAGAATATTTACAACCTGTTATTTTGGCTAGTATTGCCTCTGCTGGGGCTTGAGTTTGATGCCTTGATCTCCTTTGGGAGTCAAGCAGAGCAAGCTCTCACCAGCTTGCAATACCCCTATCACTGGGTTTTCTCATCTTACTGGCGGTGGTGGGGTTGCAGTTTTCCTGAGCCTTTTCTCAGCTGTTCCTAAAAAAGCACAGATGTGCTCTGGGACAGCTACATCTGGCTGTGCTTGGACAGAAAAATGCTTGTCATAATGTTCCTGGCTTGGCTAGCAGAGAGGAAAACTATCTTTACAACAAGCACTGGGAAGATTCAGAAAGATCTGGAGTTGAATTCAGGTCAGGTAACAGCCTGCTGCTGGATGCTCATCTGCAGCTTATATAAGAAATTTGGGCCAAACTGCAGTGGAAATCTCCAGGAGGCAATCTTTCATTTGAACTTTTCAGCATTTCTGGCTCAGGCTGAAATGAATCCAGGGAGTACAAACTTACTGAAAGTGGAAAAAAAAAAAAATACAAGAGAAGGGATTTTACATATTTAATAAAAAAAAAAAAAAACCCTTACATCTGATCAAGAGCTTCCTTCAGAGATCATTGGCTTATGCAGCTTCCCCAGAGCATCCAAAATTGTCTGTAGCTATTGTTTAGTAGATCTCCTAGTGCCTTATCTTCAGGCTCTGTCTGGGCTGGGGATGGGGGGATATTTCCATACAGGATTCTGGTTTTCATCACAGTCCTCTTCCTGTTGGCTCCCTGTGCACTATCAGCACTTGTATTGTCTTGTTACTCAAATAATCTTTCCAGTGAAGACACTGCCTGCCAAGCAGAGGCCCAGCAGATCAGTGGCTCTCACAAATCTTGCTGGCATGAGTGTGTTGGATTCAGGGAGAGGGGATATTTCTGTCCTGTTTTAAACCAGCACAGTCAGACCAGCAAAAGCTGCAGAGTCTAGACAGTTATCCCAGCAACTCTCTCCTTCTGCAGTACCCAACAGATTAAGCATTCAAGAACTAGCCTAGTTTTGCCATCAAGGGAACTTATTGTTGGTTCTAAGCTGGGTCTCCAGTACAGCTAAAACAGTTACACAAGCAAAATCCTTTCATTCACGCCAGCTCCCTCAAATTGCATATTGGAGACTCAAGTGTGCAAACAGCAGTGACTATGAACAGGGCTGCTATAAATTCATGAGACTGCACAGAGCTGTTTATTTTCTCAGATTGGCCCAAAGACTGTGTCTCACAAACTCAGTGCTGTTCTCTTTATCCCTGGCTGCTATGAGATGTCCAGTCTTCCAACTGGGGCCCTGGCAGCAGCATCAGATCAATGGCACATGCTCCAGGGGTCTGAAGCTCCTTGGAAATGTCACCCTGTGCTGTGTGACTTCTTTCTACATCCATGGGAATCCCAGTTTGTCTGGTGTGTGTTGGACTTCACTGCAGAGCCACAGCAGCTTACCATCTCCCATGACAGGAAAGATCTTAATGGGTAAATCTTTCCAGATATATCAAGTCTAAGCATCCAGCTCTGGACAGGCACTGTTTAACTCCTTGACTGCTTGCCACTTGAGTGGTCCTTCACATCTCTTCCTAGACCACAACAGACATGAGGATTTGCCTGGCAAGGCAATTTTGACCAAAGGTTTGCTCAAAGGTTTCATTAACAGCCACACCCTGACATAAGAAGGGGTTATACTTGGGCATCAAATTACTGGAGGGATGTTCCTTCATTTGAAGGTGAATGTGCAAGTCTGTTTGCAATGAGGCAGGACAAGAACTATATAAAAACCATTAGCAAGTGAAGCAGTGTTTTATAACTTAGGCTTCCTGCATCCACAGTGACTCAGGAGAGCTCACCTTGAAGATCTGCAACCTGATGCCTCAGGACAGCGGCATCTACACCTGTGTGGCAACCAATGAACACGGAACCACATCAACCTCTGCAACTGTCAAAGTCCAAGGTAGCACATCTGACCTTAACAAAGAGGATTTTTCCTCTGTGTGGTCCCTTGGGGGCTGGGAGCACACAGGAACAGCCCATGCAGAGGCACCCAGATATGGAGCTGTGCCAGGTGAATTGAGATGTTAAAGTCATACAACCATTCCTCAGCCACAACTCCCACTGATGGCTGAAGGCTTTGCATACTCCCTGTGCTTGATTAAGTCATCTGACCATAAACATCACATTTGGGAAATAAAAATGTACTGGCACAGGTTCAGCTCCTGCATCCTGCTCCTCATGCTGCTTCCCAGGAGCTCAGTAAGGTCAACCAGGGGAAGCTCAGCTCCCTCAGGCAGCCAAGTCCCTGGGGGAATGATGCCCCAGCTGACTGCAAGGAGCTCTGGGCTTCAGAATCTCCCTGGAGCAGGAGGAACAGGGATCCAGACACTGATGTTCTGCCTTCCCTTTTCTTTAGGGGACAAAGGAGGTGGGAGTAAGATTTAGCCTGGGTGAAACTGTTCTTCAGGGATTCAACTTGGTGACATGTCTCCAAGCCTGAATTCTCAGCACTGTAATTAGTGACCCATCTAATTGGAATGAATATGAAATAATGAGTTGATGCTCATTGCCTCCAGCTCTGAGAAGGGATTTGTTAGCACTAGAGATGAGGTGCTGTGTTGAAGGGGATGGTCCAGAGATGAATGTCTAACTGGAAAGTTACAGATGCAGCAATGTCATAAGCATTTAAAAGTTAATTTATTTGGTCTCACAAAACACCCTAGAGATCAAATTTCTTCAATTTATCCAAGCAAGTTAGTGGCTGCACTAACTACTCCTGTGCTGAAGGGAGCCTGAGGCAAAGCACAGAAGGATTACTGTCATTTGTCAATCTGCTCCCAAGCACATAAAGCACCCTACACACAGTAGAATTCTGAATGCCTTGCTGGTGTCTTTTGGGTATTCAATGGTAGCTGACTTAGTTAAGCCCCTCTACAATGTGCAGCTGTGCTGTAGTGACCTGGTGTACCAGATACACCTGATCTTCAGAATAAAGCACTAGTACTTACTGATGTGATGCTGGATCTGGTATTGTTTCCTCTTCCCAAGGTGTGCCAGCTGCCCCAAACCGCCCCATTGCTCAGGAGAGAAGCTGCACCTCTGTGATCCTGCGCTGGCTACCCCCAACCAGTACAGGCAATTGCACCATTTCAGGCTACACTGTGGAGTACAGAGAGGAAGGTAAGTGGTGTGAGCTGTGCTTGCTGGCTGTGAGAGTGAGAACAAGGTAAGTTTCCTTTATGACACATCAGGTCCCAAAAGCATTCTTGTCACCACTGGTGTGCCACTAATTGTAGCTTACAGATCTCAAAATCTAAGGCACATCCAGTCCAGCCTCTCATATATTAGAGACCTTTCTGTTTCCTCTGGTCACTTACGACAAGTAATTGTGCTAAGCCAAAAGATATCTATCACTAAGGCATCTTTTTGTCATTCGCATTTTTCCACCATCCTTTCTGGTGGGTGCATCCCAGAAAGGCAAAACCAAATCAGCCTCATTATTTTTTTGATCTGGATAAAGTTGCAGATCCCTGCATACTTTTCAAGCTCAGCTCTGAAATCCATTTTTTCTTAAATCCAACCATCCATTTCCCCTGAATAATTAACTAGATATTAAATGCACTGTTTTTCCAATATTCACGGCATGTGCTCCTGAAAAGGGCATTTGAAATGATTCACATCCCTTTTTGCATCCTTCCTGCAAAGGTGTGGGGGTCCCTGGGCAGTAAACCTTGCCTTAGGTATATGGCTTCTGTTTTTTCCCCCTTTATCCTTCAAAAAATCCTACCCCATTTTATTAAGTGTGCAAACCTAATCACTCCATCATATTAATGCCTTCTCCTATATATTCTCAGGAGATGCTGGAGCCTGGCAGATGCTCAGAATATTTTATCTTGACCCTCACTGTGCCATCAGTGATTGGCATTTTTGTAAAAGAATAAAAGCTCCTTTATTAAGAACAACCACCAAAATAAACATAAAAAACCCCCAGCAGTGTTTTCAGTATTCCTCCCACTTCAAAGGTAACACTGACTCCTGTAAAACCAGCCATGACCTTGTGAAACCTAGAAATCAGAATCTCTCCACAGAACACACAAAATAATTGGGTCATGTTAAATAACGTAGGGGTAAAATGCCCTGAACTTACTAAAATAAGATAAAAGTTTATGTATGCTTGAAGAAATCTTCATCTGTGGCAGGGCTTTGTGTTCCAGGGGTTCTTTTCTGTTCTCTGATCCTGTACAGATGAGTCCTTTGGTTGCCACAGGCTAGGCAGTGGCTGAGTTTGATAGAAACAGAGTCACACATTTCTTTGCTGCAGTTGTGCTCACCTGCAAGCTGCCTGTGTTAAGTGGCAGAAAGCTGGTTCTCCTCCTGCAGCTGCAGCTTTCACTGCAGCCACCACATCTTCATCTGCAAAAGCATTTGGATTTCACTGACGCCCTGTCTCAGTTTTATCTCCCTTGCCCACGGTTTTTGCAGTATTTCTGCTACTGTTTCTTTCCTAACAGAGCTGTCATCAAACCAGCCTTCCATTTCTGTTTTATTACACTGCTCTGAGACATTAATTGTAGTGCACAGCCATAGCCACAGTGCACTACAGTGGAGAAACCAGCTTGTCTCTCAGCTTGGGCTGAGCTTTTTCCATCATTATCCTGAGTCAACTGAGGGGCATTTTCTTCTTTTTTCATTTAGCCAGGTGGGAAGGTGGCTGCAACACAAAATAGTTTCTTGTGATCCATTTCTGGTTTAACAGTCTGCTGTAAAACACTGCCTCTTAAAAACCCCATAGATTTTACCCCGCCAGGGTACTACCTAAATTGGGCAGAGAAAGCCTCAGCCCTGAGCTCACACAGTGAGTTTCCCTCAAGCTCCCCTTCTCTCCCTCTGTCCAACAGGCTCACAGGTCTGGCAGCAGTCAGTAGCCTCAACTTTGGACACATACCTCGTCATTGAGGACCTGTCCCCAGGCTGCCAGTACCAGTTCCGAGTGAGTGCCAGCAACCCCTGGGGGATCAGCTTGCCCAGCGACCCGTCCGAGTTCGTGAGGCTCCCGGAGTACGGTGAGAGGGCACTGCAGGGAGGGACTGCTGCACACAGGAATCCACCTGGGCTCTGTGGGGTTTGTTTTGATGGCTCCTGATAAAAGCAAGGATCCTGGACCAACTAGGGATGTAAGAAAAAGCCTGGAAGATGCTCAGAGCTAGCTCTTGGCCCCAGAAAGGATTTTTGTGTCTTTACCTCCATCAAGGCTCAGAGCCTGCCTCTGCCACAGAGGCTATTGCAGATTCCAAGCAGGTCCCTGATTTCTATCCCAAGACAATTTCTTGTGTTTATCTCTGCCCAGCAGGCTCCATGTCCTGGCTAGTGTTTGTCCTGCCTTTCCAGCAATGTCAGCAACAGCTGCAGCTTCTGCTGTGCAACCCAGCTGAGGGCTGCAATTCCACTTGCTAAATATCCCCCCTTGGGCAATGCAGCTGGAATGGGAATGTTGTGATAGAGGCAATTCCCAAGCACTCAGTGCTGCAGGAATTTTGGGGACAGCTCACTCTCAAGTGCTGTGAGCAGAGCCCACTTTTCCCCATGTTTTAGCAGCCCTGGTGTGCAGGTAGGTCTGTGACTGGCTTGGACAGCTGGTGCTGGATGGAGCAAGAGTTCACACAGCCACTGTCTCTGTGGCCCTTTTCAGCACAAAACTGTAAGGACAGTTTTGTGTCCCCCTTATCCATACCTTCCCCTGGGAAGCTCTGGCATTTAGTGGTCCAGCACACTGGAGCTGTGCCTGAGCAGTATGAAACTGGACTCCTAATGATAATGTTTCCTGTCTTAATAATAAAGTCTCACATAATTTTTAAATATGCTGTTTACAGTCCACAGCAAACTGTCTTTATACCTTCTTGAATGTTCTTTTTCTCTCAAAGACTCTGCTGCTGATGGTGCCACTATTTCATGGAAGGAAAACTTTGACCTTGCCTATGCAGAGCTGCATGAGATTGGGAGGTAATATTAACCCTGCTTATCACTGCAATAAAACACTCCAACAATGGCTTGAAGCTTTTTCCTTCTTGGGGAGTTTAGGTTACTTCTGTAGTTAGCATGAAAACTGCTGCTCCTTTCAAAAAGCGATGCATATCAGATACTGATAAAAATACTGACTAAATTCTGTTTTTCAAGATAAGTTCCGATTTGAGAATTCCAGATAGGCAAACTGGTGAGCAATTAGGCAGCCAGATCTCTGGCAGTTGGTATTTTCTCTGTCATCTCTGATTTGAGATCCTGTTTTGAAGTCATGACGATTTACTGGTTCTGGATAAGCTTAACCTCAAAGACTGAATTTGCCAAAACCCTTGGGCATGTGACTGACTTATCTTTGCTGACTGGGAGGGTGAGTTGAACACAGCCTAAATAGGAGCTGCACATGTAGTCAGCCCTTCGTGCTCTCCACAGGTAACTGATAAGGGGCATGCAAATAATTCAGGTTAATGCAATTATTTCTTCAGCTCAGATGTCAGAGATAATTCTGGGGCTGATAGGACAGGAGTCCCTCTGGTTCTGTAGGAAACTGGGATGTATTACTAAAAGCTCAAGTCCATCACATGGTTTCACTGGATAGTTTTACTTTCAGGAATGGTACTATAGGAGTTTCCTAAATGCTTTCCTGATAGCTTTTTTCTTAATTTCTTACTGTGTGTCTGAAAAAATGAGACAAAATGGTAGGTCAGTGATTATTTAACAAGGGTTTTCTTTTAGTTCTCTGAGAAGGTTTGGTCTCTTTAATAAAGCAGCTGGAGAAGGGAGACCCACAGCTAATATAAAAGGAGATAGAACAGGTAAAAGTGGCAGCAAATTGAACCCAGGGGAGGTTGTTAGAGGATATCAGTATGGCTACACAAAGCAAAGTGACACTATTTGCTCTCAGTGTTTGCTAATCCCCAAAGAATCTCTACACTCAGGGTAAGAGATGGAGGGCCTTTGTTGGAAAAGGTTATGAACAACTTGTTAAATCTGATGCCTTGTGAAATATTAATGTGATGAATCAAAAAAAAAAAAACCACTTTGAAAATAACTCTGTTATTGTGTTTAAAAGTAGGCATGATTTATTCATGAAGCCACCTCATTATTTTCTTTTCTTTGTAATTTCAGGGGTCGATTCTCCATAGTAAAGAAATGTGTCCACAAAGCAACCCGGAAAGATGTTGCTGTAAAATTCATTAGTAAAAAAATGAAAAAGAAAGACCAGGCAGCACATGAAGCAGCTTTGTTACAACACTTACAGCATCCTCAGTACATCACAATCCATGACACCTACGAGTCTCCTACTTCTTACATCTTAGTTTTGGAACTGTAAGTACATGGAACTTGGATTTAACCATCTGGGTAGGAATCACATCCCTGTTAAAGCCAAGCATAAAGATCACCCTGAGTTCAGCAGGGAAAAGATTTTATTGATTGAGATGTCAAATTAAATAACCATTTTCTGCAGCGTTTCCATTGCATTTTCTTTACAGGAAGTAAGATTAAGAGGGACAAATAAAACTGCTTTCTACTTGGGTGAAGCTTGGGTGATTTGTGCCACTGAAAAGCTTCAGACCTACTTGGGAAGTTTTGTCCACTTTTTACATTTGAGTAAAAGTGTTTCTGCTAGATTGAAGCCTTCATCATTCTAATGCTTTTTGGTAAAAAGACCTGTGTCGCAACCATGCTTGTCCCATAAGAAGAAACAGCAACCAAACAACAAAATGCTTAGCTACAGTTTATCCAACAAAGTATATTTGGGCTATTTCATTGTTTGTTTGTACAGATAAATAAACTAGGTGGAAAACTTTTATTGGGTTCGTTTTCCCACAAAAAATATTACCAGCTGAAAATGTCAATTAGTTTTTTCCTGCATTATGTAACCAGCTCTATAAATAAATAGATGGAAACAAATAATTAAGAAGTTCTGTTTCCATAGGGATTGTCTCTGTCTATTGAATCCATCCTTAAGCAAATGAGTTTACTTTAAGACTGTTGCTAAATTTGTCAAGGACTGGAGATAACAATTGAAGATTAATCATTCTACCATTTCCATGGCCTGCAGTATCTTGAGATATCATTAAATACTCATCAGATCTTGCATCTTATTTTCCTTCCTTTTTTAGGTCACAAAGTTTCTGTTGCAATTTTGTTTTCAGATATTAAGTGTTCCTAGAGAAGCCATGTTTCATGCACAGCGTTTGGTTTGTTTGTAGGATGGATGATGGTCGTCTCTTAGATTATCTGATGAACCACGATGAACTTATGGAGGAAAAGGTGGCGTTCTATATAAGAGACACGATGGAAGCCTTGCAGTACCTCCACAACTGCAGAGTGGCTCACTTGGACATAAAGGTAGGAACAAATGAGAATGATTCTGTTATTCTGTGCCCTGGAACAGAGAGTTCCCAGCTGTACAGAAGGGAGGAGGTGCAGCCTGTATCCCATGGAGGTGATCACTAAATGGACAAGCTGCTGATCAGAGAAAGGAGTTACTGGCCTGCAGTGCCAGGTCTTTGCCTTCAGACAAGAAATGCACCTTTTCCCTTGATTCACTGGTTTGTTCCCCAGGGCTTTCTGGATTTAATGATGGGGAAGGAGGATGTCAGAGAGACAAGAGTGAGATGTCACTAGCACCTGTCTGAAGGGAAACGGAATAATTCTATGGAGTATGATTTGGGCTCACACTGTACCAACTCAGCCACTCTTCCAGAGCAGGGGTGGCTTGTGCCAGACTGGCAGGCACAAAGGAAAAGGAGAGCAGGCAGCACACTACATTGTGTATTTGGGACAGCCTGAGAGGGGAACTGGGTGGGAAATACATCCTGGGAAGTGTTCAGAGGAAGAACAAAGGACAAGTTGCACTTTGGAGAAGAAATTGGGGTATTCTCTAACGTCACACTCAGACTGGTACAGCTTGTACCTGCTTTTGTGAGCACACATGGCAGGAGGCACTGTACTATCCTGGATTTGGCATTGTACTCCTGTCCTACCCAGCATCCCCATTATCTTGGATGACAGAGAATTAGCCACTGAAGTTGTGATCAAGTGTTTCAATTTTTATGATCTGCAACATTGATTCTGGTTGCCAAGGATATCAGAAAATCTGTAACACTTCGTAGACTTAAATGACAATTAAAAATGGGGAATGAAGGATGAATTTAACTTTCTTATATAGTGGATAATCCAGCTTCAGGGAGATTTATTCTCATCTCTCTAAGCCCAAGGCATGTCAGATGAAGTGACACTTTCATTCTTCTGCTGCCTCTACCCCTACAAAAAGATTCCATTTGTACAGGACCTTATATGAGAATTAGACAAAAAAAGCTAAATCATCTTGGTTTCTTTCTATGCAACTGTTCATATTTTTTGCTGTATTTATATGACCCGTCAAAAAGTAGGCATTACTGAGGTAAGAAACTGCAATGAATTCTCTGATCATAAACAAAGAAACAAGGTGGAAAGCTAATTTTCTGTGACCTATCTGCAGATCCCCTGAATGAGGGATGCTAAATAAAGCACCTTCTGTTGTTAAGTGGGAAGCAGGAGATGCACTGACAATGACAGCAGACCCATCCATGGACTGTGTTGTCCCAGGATCCTGCTCAAGGATGTGTTGATCTTGTCCATAGAGACTGCACAAGAGAAAAACAAGTGGAGAGACTGCAACAGCCATGTAGTTTATATATATTTTTTTCCACGATGCAGCAGTAAAATATGCATGAGGATAAGGGAGAGGAAAAAAGATCTAGAAGGGTGCAAGAAGTAAGTTCAGAAATAGTCTCAGAGCCAACAAAGGAAGGATAATCCATGTTAAGTCCCCAGAAGAGTGTGTATAGCAATACTCAGGATCTCTCACTGAGAGAGAGAGACCTTAAATATTGAGAGCTGCTAAAACAGAGAGAAAACTAATTGGGATTAAACGTAATATTACTCTGTCTTGGAAAGAATGACCATGTCCTGGTATGTGTAGGGGAACACTGGCAGCTCCGTGTCAATTGACAGCAACAGTAATGGCACACACAAGTCCCTCCCAGGGTAGCAGGTGCAAATTTGAACATTTTCTTCATGAGGAACATTTCTGCTGCAAGTTACATACACTAACTTAGCCAGCTGTCATCCGAACAAATGCAAGCTAAATAAACTGATCAGATATATATGTCTTATTAAAATTTAAAAATCCATCAGTACTCTTCATCTGTAGAGATTAGTTTGGGAAAATACACTGTATGTATTTGGGACAAAATGCAAAATCCCGGTGTGTTGCCCTAGTGCAAAAGAGGATCTTGTCACTGTGACTGCAGCATTGACCTGAATTTACAGAAAACAGCAGCTGAGCTGGTTCCTTATCATTCACGCTCCTGATCTCTCCCTTGCACATCTAATTAAATGCAAGTTTTAATTAGCTATTATGCCTACATGAATCCTACGTATTTTACTTGCCAAAATATAGTTACGCTTAAGTTTATATCATTGTCTTTTCAACAGCCAGAAAATCTGCTCATTGATTTGAGAATCCCAGTGCCTCGTGTCAAGATCATTGATTTGGAAGATGCAGTCCAGATCACAGGTCATTACCATGTCCACCACCTCCTTGGAAACCCAGAGTTCGCAGCCCCTGAAGTTATCCAAGGCCTTCCTGTCTCCCTGAGCACAGATATCTGGAGCATTGGGGTCCTCACCTACGTCATGTTAAGCGGTGTCTCTCCATTCCTGGATGAAAGCAAAGAGGAGACTTGTATCAATGTGTGTAGAGTGGATTTCAGCTTCCCACATGAGTACTTCTCCGATGTGAGCCACGCTGCCAGGGATTTCATCAACGTTATCCTCCAGGAAGACTTCAGGAGAAGGCCGACGGCAGCCACTTGTTTACAGCATCCGTGGCTGCAGCCGCACAATGGCAGCTATTCCAAGATGCCACTGGATACTTCCCGCTTGGCGTCCTTCATCGAGCGCCGCAGGCACCAGTACGACGTGCACCCGGTCCCCAGCGTCAAGAGCTTCCTGCTGAGCAGGATGAACCCGGGCACGTAGTGCCTCCATCCGCGGGATCCTGCACTGCTGCTCCTGAGCCGTGCGCCGGGAGCGCCGCCAGGAGCACGCGGATCCTTTGTACATATCCCATGTTCGACGTTTGCATTTCGCCAGCTGCAAGGTGGGGATCACTGCAGACGTGGCAACGGGACCAAGGCAAAGGGGGTGACAGCACTGGGGACATGCTCCCTCTCTCGGGGCACGTGGTACTGCCACATCCACTGCCAAAAAAGGACTGCAGGAAGCAAACACCAACTGGGAATGAGAGCCAAAATTGCAGTTGCCTTAATCTTTGTGAGGCAGCCTTATAAGACATCCTCTTGATCTTGCTGAACTGAATTCAAAATGTACAAAAGACTAGAAGTAGCATAGTAGGGGGGAGTGAGACCAGGCTGACCTTAGCACATACTGCAGAACTGGACCGGTCAGTTTTTGCTGAAATCATTGCAAGCCTGCTCCAGGTTATAAGTAAGATTTCTCATGCCCCATATGCCCAGGTCTGCCATGATTTCAGTGGGGACTTTGCCTGCATAGGACATGCAAGATCAGGCTCCAGTCACTGCTGGATCAGCTCCCATGGTGGCATGGCTTAGGTACACTGGTGTTGCATGGGAGTGCTCAGACCAGAATCCTCCATTAAGCCCCTCCTTGGGCTTTCTGCTGTGTTAAGTCAACATGCAGCACCTTTCAGAGCTAAGATTAAGGCAATGAATACATTGGAGCATACAGCTGGTTATGATTAAGCACAATGGGACTATGATGGGTTTTTTTAAAAGCATTTTATACACATTGTACAGAAATCTTTTGCAAAACCTGTGCATTGAGAAAAGGCAGAGTCCAATTTTTGCAGTATCTGTAAACTAGATGATGATGGTGATGAAGACAATTTTTTCTATCACAGGTTTTCAGTATACATATATTGTATCATAGATATAAATATATATAAATGTAAAGGATCCTGTTCCATTTCTAGCTTCAGAATTGCTTGGCCCAAAGTCCATCCAAGCCTTTCAGAGTGCAGTAGGAGTGGTGAGTTCATTCTTGTGCTTACAGCTTGAAAATCATTTTCAGTGTTTAAAGCATGTAATTTGTTTCATTTCCAAACTTGTAAATATCTCTCAGCCACCATTAGCACCTCATAACCAAAGCATTCATGAGGATATTTTTTATGTCCAAAGCCTAATTTGTAATAAAAAAAATAATATTCACAATTAAATAATTTCTCTCTTGCAAGCCAAGTTGCAACATCATCATATTGATGTTACAGTGACGGAGCCAGCCTTAAGTATAACCAACACAGGGAGTCTGCAGTGACAAATCAGCAGTTTGTAGGTTGGCCAAATCTTCCTTTCCAGAAATGGGACTGGAAGGGGAAACCATATGGGGCTTCCCCATCCTATTGCCACACCACAAAACTCTACAGCCTTGTGGGGTTACAGTCAAAGAGATTTTTTTTCCCCTGGCATGTGGGGGCTTTGTCTCAGTGCTGAGTATCATTTATGTGTCTGTAATGGGAAATGGCAGTTTTTACCAAAGGTTTTCCTAAGGAAAAGGGCTTGATCTGATCACGTGTGCTCATACAGACTCTCTTGTAAGGGAGAGAGTCAAATCTCATTTACCATCTGAGTAACTGCACTGTGAGCCTGCAGGAGCAAGCACTGTCTCTGCCAGTGGGTGGTAGAGATACCCTGCAAGTACTGTTAAATTCTCAGGGCTTGATAGCCCTTTTTTGATCCACCTCCAAGGTCCCTTTCACAGCAGGGAGGAGACCTGGCCCTCCTCTTTGTGCTTGCTCTATCACTACACCAGAGTGGTCAGTATTTTGTTAGTGGAGAAGAGGCACAGCAAAAACCCTCAGTGCTCAACACTGAGTGTGTGCAACAAATAACAGCCCTTGAGATGGGGAAGCCACAGGCAGAAGGATGAGCTCAGGTGCCTCAGCAGAGTCAGAAGCAGCTCTGTGACAGATCTAATATAGGGAGGGAGTGTGGAAAGGTTTGAAAGAGACAAGTGATCACAGAAGGTTAAGCTTTTTGAAAATCATCTAGAACCTATCTCAGTTCCTCTCTAGAGCAGCATGTGATTTTCTAAGCAATCCAGCAGCACCTCTTAGATAAAGACCAGACTCATCCGGAGCAACAGTGCAAAGTATGCAATTTCTTAGCAACTGAATACAGACAGCAGTTAAGAGAGTCTCTAATTACCAGCAGCCTCAGGTACTTTCTCACTACGGGACTGTCTGTAATTCTTCCTATTTGTCAAAGCTGGCTCTTTGTGCTGTGATTGTGCTGCCCTTAAAAAATATTTGTGGAAGTGTGGTCTGTAAAACCCACAGCTTTTATTAGGCCCATGGGTACAGTTTAAGACACAGGCTTTCTGCTTGGCATTAATACAAATTCCCGTGTATCACATGAAATTTGGAGTTATTTAGCATTTTTTCCCTATGTCCTGCATTTATATGTCAAACTACAACAGCAGACACTTTGAATGCACAGGGGGGGAAAGCTGGACTGTTTAAGGTAATATTTAAGCCTCTCATTCCTATCAAATAACAGAAAAAAAAAAAACCAAAAGGCTGAAAAAGAGATGATATATGATTAGGTAGTGGCGCTCAGGTTCAGAAAAGACTCCTTGTTGAGAGAGCTGGAAGTGCTGAAATCTAAAGATGTTGAATGTTCCAGGGTTACTTCTTATGCAGTTTTGCTTTTTCCATATTCATGTTAGAACACCTCTTCCTGGACACCATTCTTCTTACAGCCCATTTAAGAATACATGAACCAGTTAAAACTTCCATAAAACATTTGTGATTACCAACAGTTCTAGCTTTTGTCTGAATAATACCAAGTTTACATGCAATATTGCCATATGATAAATGCACAGGAAGTATCCTGACTTTGCTCTTTCAAAGTCTTTTTCAGCCAGCCTGTGGTGCCTCTACAGATACAACAGGTCCTTTAACTCTGTTGCAGACTCTAACTCAATTTTAAAGAGATTACAGAAGCTGAGTAAGTAGGCCTGGAGTGTACCTGCTGGGTGAGGAGCACCACAGCCAACCCCCTGTCTGGCATTCTCCAATGACTGGATGTTTTTTTTGTTCATGGAATATTGTCTGTAACAAACACAGTTTCTCAGTGAAGCTTCCCAGAGAATATCTGACCCCAAGGGGAAGATTTCCACCTGCAGCTGTGTACCACTCAGGGTGTTCCCAAGATAGCTTGAAAGTGTGGTGGTGGCTGCACCCTTTAACTTCTCCAGCAGCTTCCAAACATCCAGGATGACCAACAGGAATGCTGACAGCAGTGCACCACAAGCTCTGTGTGGAGTGGCACTGTGCACACAGCCACTGCCATCAGACAATTCCACAGTGCTCTTACCCTGCTCTGACATCAAAGTATGGCTCACAGTGTCCCCAGGTGCTGGGTGACAGGAGGGCAGCAGCAAAGGTGCTGGTGACACAGAGCCTAGAGGACGTGGTGACATGGGGGGCTCCTTATTTAAGATGGCTTCAATTAATGAATGTGCAATGAGAAATAAGCTCGCCTCTCTCTCTGCTCCACTTGGAGCAGCCAGGCCAGGGCAGGAGTTCTGCTGGCCAGTGTAAACTGTCAGCCCCATCAGGTGTTGCTGCCCTGGGGGAGGCCCCACCGACCACCAGGCTGCCAAGCCCCCTGTGCGTGGTACTACTGGGGTGACACACAGCCACTCCAGGGTGATAGACTTCAGTATTTTAAAGCAATCCAGGCTTTAAAATTTATGTCTCTCTCTTCTCAAGTTTCATTTATTCTGACTGACCTTTCTTTTTAAAAGACTACAGATTGGGTTTTTTCAGTAACATGTATCTTTTTACTTCTAAGTTAATGCTGACACAAAGTCTGTGCCCTCAGCTGACCCTGAGGCTGTGGCTTCAGTGGAGTTCTTAGCATTTCTGACAATGCTATTAGGCCTGTGCTACAAATACTGTGCATAAAGGCTGAATGCAGGGCCACACATTATAACCTGAGTATATATAACCCTATTTTAATGCCCTTGCAATGAGGTCAAGTAACCTAGGATAATAGAAATTTCAGAGACAGATGTAAAGGCTTCTCTGTGCACATAAAAGTCTAGCAGAAAATTTACATGCACATTTTGTTCTTGTTTCTTTCACAGCAGAGGTGAATTCTCCTCTAACACAGGGCTTGGGTTTATTTTTGAGCTCATTCACTCATGTCCCATCAGAAAATGGTGCTTTCCCAAGGAAACAAAATCAAATCCCATTGTACTAGGCTGACTGCACACTGCCATCAAGTGATGTACTCTCGTTCTGGGATCTGCATAGTGCTGAGTGTTTCCATAGCGTCAGGATGCTGAATGTTTGCTGTGACTGTAGTCTTTATTATGGAGCTAGTGAAAAACCAACATCTTCTCTACTCAAGCCATATTTCACCTTCATGTCCAACTTCTGATGCTGGTGCTTTTACTTCTCTTTCTACCAAACTGTTCAACACTGCTCTGCCACTGAGGTCAATTTGCTGATAACTTTTGGAAAGCAAATGCAATAGCAAGTGCAAAAAAAAAAAAATCAATCTCAGACTTATTCACCGAGATAAGAGCAAACAGTTGGAACGTATTGATGCTTTTTCAATCCTAGCAACAATTCACTGAAGGAGGAAAAAAGAAACAGTATTTCTAATAGCTCAGCATTTTCAAGGTGCAAATTCCACAGCCTTAATTATTTCAGTGTATTGCTGGTCTGCCTTAAATGTATCTTCAGTTTTATTGCGGATTTCATTTTGTATGCACACAATGTTGGTTTGTAATGGCAGGTTTGTAAATATTTCCTTTGTAAGTCTAATCACTCATGTGTACTGTTGTGAGGTGACTACTTGCTGTCCCATGTTGTTGTTATAATACTGCAGTATATATGATCATCTACAGATGTAGCTTCGACCTGTACATCTCCTGTCCTTGCATTCCCATAAATAGAGTATACTAAAGACTCCATTTCTGGGCTTTTTTTTTTTTTTTGATTAAATAAAATTATTCAGAGAAGACCGGGGCACACGTGGCATCCTTCTGTTACTTATGTGTGATCTGCATTGCTGCCCCAAGCTGGGGAAAAGAAGGGATTGATGGATGTATTCTTAGAGAATCTGCAAGTTTGGTGTAGATAATACAGTACTTCTTTTAGCTTAAGTGATTTATTTTGGTGTGCTTTAAACTCTTCCTAATCTACTTAGCAAAAGTGCAGGTAGCCCTCCTCAAACAGGAATAGGTGGTTTAATTGAAGCCATAACTGATGTATTATTTGAATTACCTGAGTTACAGCTGCTTGATAAACTTTAGTAACAGGCAAAGTGTTGAACTTGGTTGTAGGATTAATTTCTTGAAAGCGTAGCCAAATTTAGATTGTGCTCTTTTGGAAGTGAGGAATGGAACGGTATGACTGTCATGACATTATTATCATCAGACTCTTAGATAGAAACACTTCTTTAAAATACAAAATGGTTTGGCTGCCTCAAAAGATTTGCACCACCACTATGGTAATATAGACTGTTACAAGATTCATATGTGCAGCAGTGCATTAAGATTTGATCTTACTTAGTTGTTACTTAAGAGCAATAATTTGGGAGGTTAGGCATCAGAATGTACAGTGTTATTTCATGTCTCGGGGCTGGCTGAGGGCTTTATTCAGCTCATGTTTATTCAGCTCAGGGTTTTATTCAGCTCATGTTTATGCAACTCAGGGCTTTATTCAGCTTATGTTTTCCGAGAGATCTCTCAGGGAACCAGCCCAAGGGATCCACCGAGCGGCCCTTTGGGAATCACCCGAGGAGCAGACGCGGCGAGAAACCCTCGGGTCACATCAAACGCTCTGCCCCGGCGGCTGCTGCTGCCCGGGGAAGGGGGCGAGGCGGGAGCGGGGAAGCGGGGAGGGAGGGCGGCCTCAGGGAGCGGGGACGCCGCAGCGCTGCCGCCTCGGGGCGGGCGCGGGCGGGCCACACGGGGCCGGGATGGCGCAGCCGGGCTCTCGCCTCAGGCAGGCAGTGAGGCAGGGAGGGAGGCGGCGGGGCCACAGCGGCTGCCGAGCGCCTCACGCCGGCCCCGCCCCGCGCCCCTCCCGCCCGCATCATCTCCGTGCGCCGCGCCCGCCATGGCGGCGGTGCCCGAGGCGGCGGCGGCGGCGCTGAGCGGGGCGGGCGCGCTGCGCTTCGGGCACTTCGTGCTCAAGAGCGGCCGCTCGTCCCCCGTGTACATCGACCTGCGCGGGCTCGTGTCCCGCCCGCGCCTCCTGCGGCAGGTGCGGGCCCCGCGGGTGCTGCCCGTGGCGGGTCCCTCGCGGCCCCGCCGGCTCGGCTGGGGCCGTGTCAGGCGGGAGGTGTCGCTGCCTCAGTCGCTCCAGCCTGGCTCTTGGCTCTGCTTTGCAGGTTGCGGGACTCCTTTTCCAGGCAGCCCAGGATGCGGGCGTGCAGTACGACTGCGTGTGCGGCGTTCCCTACACCGCGCTGCCGCTGGCCACCATCATCTGCTCGGAAAATCAGGTGCCCATGCTTATCCGGAGGAAGGAGGGAAAGGACTACGGTAAAGCCTCCAAATCCAGAGTCTGAAGTTTACCTTCTTCGGGAAATTACTTCATGGTCATTCTTTTGTTGTTCTTTCGTAGGGCACAGCATCTCCGTTCCAGTTTAAGGTTATCATTGCAATTTAAGAAGCAGGCCCTTTCCCCCCTAAAGCAAACCTCCACAGCATCCAGCCTCATCAGCCTCTCCCAGCTGGTTGCTGTTTAGCCTTTGGTCCTACTGTAGGAGATTTGGAGACTCTTGAAGGATGTTTTCCGTTTCTTTGGTTTTGTTTGTGAGAGTTTTGTTTCTTTTCCTTAGCAATGTCTTTTTTTTTTCCTTGTTACCATTGCTATGGTTTTGGGTTAGTGGCCTCATCCAGAAATGAGGATTTATAACTCAGATTCTCCAGCATGCTGAGATCAGAGCCACATTTTGTTCTCAGAGTTTTTTGCATATTAACACCAAAAGGAACCTTTCTAGTCTCTTCTTCATTTATCTCTCACCCCCTTTTTCTTTCATTATCCTGTGGTCCTGTAATCAGTGAGCCAGGTGAGCAGCAGTCCCTTCTCTGAGTAATGAACCATTTATTTGATTGTGATAAAGGATGTGGGAGAGCAGACTGAAGCATTAACCTGCCATATAACTGGATTTCTATGTATCCTCTTGCAACAGTGTAATTAGAAAGTGCACTTGTGAAAACTAAGTGTTACTCCTGTGTCAGGCAGTGGGACAGCCATGGAAACATTTGCTCTTCCTTCCTGTGAAGCACAAGCCAGTTGTGACAGCGATTAACTGCTCCTGGGAAAGCCAGGCATCCCTTTGTCCTTGCCCCTCAGGAGGCCTTTCATGGATGTGTGCCTGTTGTTAGTTAGGAAAAAGGCACTTGGGGCTTTACTCCTAATTGTTCTAACAGGCTTATTAAGCACACAGTGCCACCTGTGGAAAACAGGGGACATGCTGAAGAGTGCCAATAACTTGACTGCCTTAAAGGTGTTTTAAATAACAAGAGAATAATTTTGTAAGCCTGAGCTTTCGAGTCATAACAATACTAAATTTCTGAAGTCATCTTATTCAAACATTTGAATTTGTGCTGTTAACAGTGTGTCGGTTTTGTTATGGAACATAACTTCTGGATACATAAAGTAGTATTTTATCAGCTTGGAAAAGTAGCAGTCTTTATGAACTGAATTACAGATCAGTGAGTGAGCTGTGGTAAAAACTGTGATAAGTGGTGTCATCTAATAAAGTTTTGATTCTATCCAGGTTTTCTTGGGTTGTCCAACCTTTGTTAATTTGGTGGAGTGTTTGCTTTTTACTTTTCAGGTACTAAGCGGATGATAGAAGGTACCATTAATCCAGGAGAGACATGTCTGATCATTGAGGATGTGGTAACAAGTGGATCCAGTGTACTGGAAACTGCAGAAGCTCTTCAGAAGGAAGGATTAAAAGTCACAGATGCCATAGTGCTGTTGGACAGGGAGCAGGGTGGGAAGGCCAGGCTAGAGGAGCATGGAATTCGCCTGCACTCTGTGTGCACCTTGTCTGGGGTGCTGGAGATTCTCCAGCAGCAGGGAGAAGTGACTGCTGAGATGGTTGAAAAGGTGAAGAAATTCATTGAGGGAAATGTGTTTGAGGCAGTGGCTCAGAACGGTGCTGCTCCTGTGAAGAGACTCTGCAAGGAGCTGAGCTTCAGCGCTCGTGCCCAGCTGCCAGGGGTGCATCCTATTGCAGCCAGGCTTTTCATGCTCATGGAAAAGAAGCAAACAAATCTGTGCCTTTCTGCTGATGTCACCAGCCCCAAGGAGCTGCTGGAGCTAGCTGCCACCCTGGGCCCCAGCATCTGTATCCTGAAGACTCATATAGACATCCTGAATGATTTCACCCAAGAGGTAGTAAAGGAGTTGAGAACGCTCGCAGATCAACATGAATTCTTGATATTTGAAGACAGGAAATTTGCAGATATTGGAAACACAGTCAAACACCAGTATGAAGGTGATTATCATCAACCTGGATTTACTCTAACTGCCTCTGGTGTAACTGTACTACTGGCACAGGCTGCCAGGAGAGAGCGTGGAATCTCCAGCCTTGGGAAATACTCAAGGGGATAAGACCGTGAGCAATCTGACCTAGCATTGAAGTTAAACCTGTTAAGAGGGCATGACCTCCCTAGGTCCCTTCCAACCTAAACTTTTTTATGACTCTATGGTTGTGCTCAGTAAGTACTTCTGAGTTGTGTGCCATGACAAACTGCTGCCTGCTGTTACTGTACTGCTTGTGTGCCCAGCATGGCTTTCTTTTGATATTCCATCTGCAGCTGTAGAACTGCTGATCTCTTTTCCTGATCCTTATGTCCCATATGATCTGTGTGCTGTCTGGGAAGATAGCACCTGTGACAGCAGATTTCTGGGCTACCATAAATGTCTCAGTAAATATTAAAGGTGAGACACTAGCAAGACTTTGTGAAAAGTAAACTGAGAGATTGCACTTTGTGGTTAGGCAGCTGTCAGAGCTGTCTGATGAGATTGAACTTGTAACTGACAAGCTTCAGCAGTAAAACTGTCTTTTAAATCTCTGAGTGATAAGGTGTGCAGCTGTTTTTGTCTGACTTGTGCTTCCTGTTTAGCGCATTTCTGACGGCTCTTTGCCTGTGTCTCGCTGCCCGTGCTCTCAGGTGGCGTGTTCAGAATCGCGTCCTGGGCGCACATCGTCAATGCCCACGTGGTGCCAGGCTCTGGAGTTGTGAAAGGGCTGAAGGAAGTGGGTCTCCCTCTCCAGCGTGGCTGCCTCCTGATTGCAGAGATGAGTTCCCAAGGGTCCCTTGCAACGGGTGAATACACAAAAGCTGCAGTAAGTGGGCAGTCTTGCGTCGGGTTAAAAGCCTGTAAAGTGTGACAGGGAGGTTTTATGTGTTTCTAATACTTGCACTTCCAAAAGTCCCTCCAGCTCTTAACTATTACAGGTGTTTGTTTTTTTCCTTGGAGATTCAGGAATATGACTGTGTGGTGTTTAAAGGTTGCAGCTGTAGGCCAGTGATGTAACGTGGTCAGAGTTCACACTTGGAATCTTGGAATTCGAGTACACATGTCACGTTTTCTATTAGCACTCTCCCCTTTTTTTTATTTCTTTAAGCAGTGCATTTCTAATTAGTTTAAATCCATTTGCAGTATTATTTATAACATAGAAAGAAACATAATATTCACTTTTCTGCCAGAGGGCAGGAGTGACTTTACATTGGGAAAGCAAGAGGTGTTTCATACCCCTGCCTCACACAGATTCACGTGTCAGAGGGTAGATGAGAAACAGATTGCTAGGCTAGCTGAGTTTTAAGTAAATAATTTGTAATTGTTCACTGATCTTTTTCAGGTACAGATGGCTGAAGAAAACTCAGATTTCGTTTTTGGATTCATATGTGGATCTAGAGTTAGTAATAAACCAGAATTTCTTCACTTAACCCCAGGAGTGCAGCTGCAAACTGGAGGTAATTTCTTCTGAAATATTTTTAGTCTGTTTGTAAGTACAGAAAGTGATCTAGTCTCCAGTGAAAAAAGTGGCTTCTGAAGAGGGTTTGGATGATGATTCTCATCTGGGAGGAGTCTGTTTCCCACTAAGGGCTGTCTCCCATATTTCGGATATACTGATCCCTTTCTTGGGAGCTCTGGGAGGCAGTGAGCAGGCTATACAACCTTTTTTCCTGTTTTGAGGTCTGTGCATACCATAAAGCACATTCCTGAAAACATGTAAAATGTCTTCTGATAGATTAGATGGTAAACTATTCAGTAGTAGTAAAAAAAATATAACAAATAGAGAAGTTCAGCTGAAACACTTGGTATTGATAGAGATGCAGTATCAGTGAATGGAAAGTTTTGTGCTGACTGAAGAGGTTATCATTGAAGCAAATAGGGGAGATATGTTTCTCTGCAATACTTAATTTTTATGAGACCTAAACTGAAATCACAAGCTTTTACATTAATATTTGGGGGTTTTGCCTGCTTTAAGAAATCTGAGGCTTATTTTATGATGCTTCTTTGAGTAACTGTTCCATCTATAATGATTGGTAAGCTATGAAAAAGGAGGGTGCAGGCTGTCAAATTTGATGTGTTTTTTGGTTGGCAGTGCAGTTTCTAGTTCTGTTTGTGGATTGTTAGGATGAGAGCTGGGACAGGGGACCTGTTTCATGTTCCAGCATCTCTCTGGAGGTTTTTAGTACATGCAGTTTTGTACAAACAAAAGCAAAATGGTGTCTGTATTTCAGGTGATAACCTTGGACAGAAGTACCTAAGCCCCAAGGAAGTTATTGGTGAAAAAGGCTCAGATATCATTATTGTGGGACGTGGCATCTTGGCAGTTTCAGACCGTCTCCAAGCAGCAGAGAAGTACAGGAAGGCAGCGTGGGAGAGCTACATAAGCAGGCTTGGTGTTCCTGCAGAAGACTGAAAACCACACACTGTCCTAGCCAGCAAGCAAAGCTGATGGAGCTGCAGCCCTCATGAGGGGTCCAGTTAAATACATGGACACTTCAGCCTGTAGAAAACTGCCCTTTTGGAGAAAAATCTATTACAAAGTTGTTTTAATTGTACACACAGAGGTCAAATTGTACTTGCCATTGTTGTTTTTTTGATATGTGAATGTAAGAAAGCAGAACTTCATGCCCATTTTTTAGCCTTAATAGGCTTTCTTGTTTGAAAAGTATTGCACAAAACACTCCAAGGGTATTTTTTTGGCTGTTGTTGCCTTCGTCTCTTTTCCCCACCCTCAATTTTTTTCTGGCTGTGGAAATGGTATTTTGTTATGTTCTTAATAAACTTCACCTGCACACTTGATGTGTTGCCCCCACCTTCACAGGTTTATTCAGCTTTCCTGTTTCCAATGAGCAAGTGCAGGTTTTAATGCCACACTCTGAAATTGAATTATGTGGTGTTTAATAAATACTTTTTTTGGTACCATTTTCCCTTTTCACTGGCTCTATATGTCTTTGTTCTGTGGCAGAAGTATAATAAAAAGTCATTCTGGTGTGTCTGTGACTGCAGGTGTTGCTCATGATTCTGTTTACAGAATTTGTCAGAGCAGTTAGTTGTGTGCTTAATTAAAGTGGAGCTGTTGATTTCTCTGATATGAATTAAAAATATACTTTATTAGACTTCTTGTGACAATAGCTGGAATACTTGGCAGGCTTTATTTCCACTGTACATGGTAAATAAGGAGAAATAGAAATACCTTGCATGATTGGTTTTGGTTCTAAAGTATTAAATAACCGTAAGTGTATCTAGCATGTATGTGGTGTAAATAGCAATGAAAATTGTATTAATCAAGAAGTCAAAAACCAGTGGTGATGCAGTTCTGGACTTCGTGCTCTGTTCCAGAGCACACAGAAAGCTGGGTCCTTTTGTTAATTCACTTATGTCTGGACTAGGAACAACTGTATTTAGTGAGGTTTTTGCCATTAGTGCCAGATCTTTGAAAATAGGAGATTGGAGGAGGCTTTTTTTGATTGATCAACAAGTTCCATCTTCCAGAGGTTGGGATCTGAGGGCTTTGCTTTATGCCTCTTGATTTAGTGGCATAGTGCTGTTTCATGATTCATTTGCTTGTGGGGCTTAAGATGTGGAGAGAATGTTAGAACATTGTGTTCTTTTCCTTGGGGGTACCTACCAGTTGCTTCAGGAGGATTAAGTATCATAATTCACACCTGAAGAATTCCACCCTGTGGAAGATGGAACTTGTTGATTATGAGGTATCCTGTTCAGACACCCTGCAATGGTCAGTGGGATGGGATATTTCACACCAAATTCTAAGTAGTTCGAGTCCTTCAAAGTGAACAGGGGATTTGTTTGCAGTCTCTGTATCTCATGGCCTTGAGGCTGGTAGCAGAAACAAGACTTTCTCACTTAGACCTTTTTGCAGAAAATGGCTTTTTCCACCAGAGGGAGCTGAGGCTCTACTTTTGGGGAGCCTTGACGATCCGCCGTTTTTACAGCTTCCAAAAATTTCCAACTCTAGATAATCCTCAGAATGAAAATCTGTCTGGTTTTTAACAAGTTACACCCTTGCTGTTGGGTGTATTTAAAACATTTAAATGTGATTCGAACATTTAAAGCAGTATTCTAAAGCTCATTTAAAACAATTGTTTATCAGAAAGCTGCCTCAGGCTGAAGCTCAGCACAGTGTGTTGTGGGCTCACTGTTACAGCACAAGCAGAATTTCATGAGTTCAGTATTTTCCACTAACTGCTGAATCGTGTTGAAGCATGTGGCTGACAGCCATGGAGCTAAATCCCTGAGCAGGCTCTTTGGAGACCAAGTTTATCAGGCTTCTAGCTTAAAAAATAGCAACTGGATTTGGAAAGATGGATGTGATCTAATATCCCATCACTTTTAGAGGATATATGCAACTCACTTTCTTTACAAAGCAAGTTCTGAGGAACGGATCAATTGGGAAACTTCATTTCACAGTCTTTCTTTGTGCCCTCCAGAAAGAGCTGTGTTCTGGCACTTCGTTTGACACCACTGCTGCAAACATTTCAATTAGTAAAACAAAAACATGTTACCTCCTATATGCATTCTTCTGTCAGAATGATTATAGTAAACAAGTGTGTGCACTTCCTTTGAGGCACCTGAAAGTGATTAAAAATCCATTTCAAATTAAGAACAAATGTTAATTTCCTTGCTTGCTCCTGCTGCTTGCATTCATCACACAGTCCCTGCTGTTGGTCCCAACTGTTCCTAACATGGGAACTAGGTCACAATTTACAAAACTCATTTGCATCATAATATATGAATCTGAAACTCTTGCAGTTCATTCTGTGATCTGATTGAGCCTGTGGTAGAGGCATAAGGTTATATTTAAAATTCTTGATTTAATGTTAACTGGCAGTAGGCATTTATATTAAATTGTGATCCTTGCCCATTCTGGAGTATGGTTTATAACAGAATGAAAGGAAATCACTCTTTTTATAGTGAAATAAGATTGTGACCAAGTGTTGCCAGTTCTTGCAGCAGAAAGCTGCATGACTCGCTGCTATTTCTGAGCAGCAGTTCCTGAGAACTGTGAGACCAGCTCGAACCACTAAGGAATTGTTGCATAGCTGTTGATATTTGTGTGCAAAGTACACTCTGTGTCTTGGACATTGTGGGTATCTGTATAGAGAACCCAGCCAGGGTACTTAAATCAGTATAACTGCATAAGTACAGTGCATTACTCAGACTTAAAATTCTTGCAAAATCTTGATAAAACCCAGTGCTGAATTAAAACCAGCCAAGTTAAACAAGCATCATCCTTAAAAGTATTATTTGTATGTCACAGTATCAACATTGCTTTATTATTGGTTAACTGACAGATCATATTATAGTTGCCATAGCCTAGTCTACGAAAATTTATTTGAAACATAATCCCAGAAAAATAACTGAATCACTTCCCTTTAAGTTTATGTGGAAAGCCTGTTGCTGTGGATTTTTTAAGTAAGAGACACAAACATTGCATTTAGAGAATAGCACCAAAGGAATGTGAAACACCCAGAGGAAGTTTGTTTTCAGATCTGACTTTTGGAGGTCACTGTCTCAGGGAATGGTCTGCTTTGGAAGGCTTGTGATTGGGCTGTGGGCTAGACACACTGAATAGTTTGGTTTTTGTTTGTTTGTAATCATGGTGGTGGATCTTGGTCAGCCCATACCACAGTGACGAGTACAGCTTTGAATGCTGCAAGAAATTAAAACTCAGCCTGGTGCCTGCTCCAGCTTCAGGTTTTCCTCCAACTCCTTTGGCAGGCATTTTCATGCTGGGAGAGGTGACCCTGCCTGTGTGTCTGGGTTGGCTTTGTCCTCAGTCTCAGTTCTCTGTTCCTACATGACCCATGTGGCCTCTGAGCATTTTCTCATAAGCTGATGTGAGCCACAGTCTGGCTGTGAACGTGCAGGGCTGCAGGTGGAGGCTGGCCAGGACAAAGGACAGGGGGAAGCCTGAGCAAGGCTGTAACTGTGCATAAGGTGGTGGGTGGTATGGCGTAAGCTGTGTAAATTGAAATACAGACTTGATGCTAGTATTGACTGCAGCTGCTGTGGAAATCCCTGTTTGCTTTCTGGTAGTAATCTGCAGTACCTTGTATAGTAGATCTACTTGTTTTGCCAAGTGTAACTATACTTGCCTTGATAGTAGTAAACTGTAATGAATAAGAGAAAATAGGTAATAAATCCTCTGCATCTTTGTGCATAACAGAGTCAGACATACTACAAACAGTTGCAATCTTTGCATACTCACAAGCCAAGTAATCCTTCTGGGTTGTGGCATTAACTGGTGTCAGAAGTGTGGATCTGTGGTAAACAGGTCATGGATGCTTAGGAGAAGGCAGTAGAAAAACAGTGAAAATGGCAAGATGTTTGTAGAACACCCCTTTATGGGACAGGGATAAGTGTCTAAGAATTGGTTGAATTTGGAAAGGCAGGAAACTGAGATGTCAGAGGTGTCAGGACACTCAAATGCAAAGCAGAGAATAGCAAGGGGCCTTTCATTGGGCTTCTCACAGAGGTGTCAGCTGTTGGTGCTTTGTTTAGCACTGCTAGGCAGGAACTGGAAGCTTTGCAGCAAGCTAAGGATGCAGAAGTGTGAGGAGTTGCCTTTGAATCCCATGGCTTTGTTGCAAACCACTTACTTAAAAACTACCCTCAGACGTGGACTACGGCACCTACAGCAAAAGCCTACATGCCTGGTCTCAGAGCAGGATCACTGAAAAGATACATACTGAACATGCAAAATGAGGAGGAGGCTTTGATTCTGGCAGCAAGTCTTCCTCCCCCCCTTCATTGCCCAAGCTTTGTCCAGATAAAGCAGCCTCCTTGTACCCTGACATTAAAACTTCCCAGAGGTCTCCTCCTGGCTCCTGCTGGAGAGGAAGGTCCCCCCCACCCCGACCCCAGGGTCACCATGACTCCTAGGAATTTTCATGCTGAGCAGCTAAGGCGATTGTCCATGCAGCACAGTCCTCCTGAGGACTGGGTGGGATGGGAGGTACCAGCTGGGGGCTGGAGCACTGATCCTTCATCAGGCAGAGGATGGACAGATATTCCTGACAGGAAGAATATTTCTCCTAAACACTGATGCAGAGGCCAGAGTGAAAATCTCCCTGTTATCATCCATAATAAATGCTTCTAGAAAAATGCTGGGAGTGTGGGGCTGTCTCCCTCCCCCTCCCTCTAGTAGTCTTGATGGATTCTCTGGCAGGACAATGAGACTGACTGCTTGGGATTTCCTTAAGGAACAGAGGCAACACCCTGGGATGTGATGGTTGTGCCAGCAACAGGCAAACTAAAATTCTTGTAAAATACAGCATCCAGAGAGACCAGAAAAAACTGGCCTTAATGCTATGGCATGAAATGTGGCACTGAAACACCATAGTGGCCTGGAAGGGCTGGAAAATTGACAGTCCTTATGGGGAGGCAACAAGGATAGGGAAGCACCCCCAAAGGGAAGGTCAGGTCAGGGTCATCCAGAGGCTTAAGAGAGCTCAGAGTAGTAAGAATAAGGGACAAAATGCTTGAAATGCAATAGATCTGACACAAAGTGGCACCCTGCAGACAGGAACATCCTCTGGAATGGAGACAATTAGGGGATCTCCTGCAAGGAACAAGACTCACAGTAGGCTGGCTAAAGGAGATGCCCATGGTCATCCTGCAGGCTGTGGGGTAGGCATGATGGGGGTGGCACCAGCACACTGCAGGCAGGGAAGGAGCCACCACCCCTCCTCAGGAAGCTGCAGATCACAATGAGGTCTTACTTCAGACTTCTTTTCTCTAAACTAGATAAATCTGGAGTCTTCTGGATGCATTCAAGGACCTTAATATCATTCTTAAACTGTGGGGCCCAGCACTTCACACAGTATATGATTCAATTGTATTTAGCCCTCATTACTGAAATGCCTTCTTACCAATGCTTGCAACTCAAACTACACAGTTAAGCCACCTTTATAATCAACATAATTTATACATTCTCATTAACTACTGTCCCCTGTCCTTTAACAGGCAGTTATTACTCTCAGGGTTCATGGGCTTCCTCCACTCCTCCAGATGTCATATTGATTTGGCAAGTTGGCATGAAGTGAAACAACACCATGAGCATTTGTCTTTTTTATAACTTACATTATGCACACCATGCCTTGTCATTTTGTTATTGCTTGTTCCTTATTTCAAGGATGGAATAGTCTTCACATTGTACAATTTATGAATATAATTTCTCAAGCAGGCAATAAATTGGATTGTCGGCATTCCTTACACCACGCTTGATGGTTAGATGCCAAATTTTGAGGCTCAGCAGAACCTATCTCTGAAGCATCTTGGTGCCAACCTAATTTGGCATACTTACTCCCCAACACACCAAATAATCAATTACAACAACCTTTAAAGCACATTCATATGTTGAGGCCCCATAGTACATTATAATGCCCCAAGATACATGTTCAATTTGGGTGAGGAAGACAAGCAACAACTGTAATTACACTTCATGTTACAATCACACCCAAACGTGGTTTCAGTGTAAGTGGGCCAGAGCACAAGCTTGTATTGATCCTGGAAACCTCATGGACCTGAAATAATGAATCAGCAAATACAAGCAAATGAGGTTTTAATGGACTCTGGCATCTTACATGGAATGTTAATAACATGAATTATCATAGATACTGTAATCTCACTGGTCCTAATTCTACATGCTGCTGTCCACAGAGTTGGCTTAGTACTGAAGATAATTGGGACATCTATGACCCAAGCACCACAATTGGCTGTATAGATCATAACCTCTATTGAGAACTCTGATTATAACAAAATTGAATTTTTTTTTCTAATCCATGTTTTTCTAATTCATTCTACAAACACGACAATGACCCTGGGTGATGCTGGTGGCCAACTTTTTAACCCCTGGATGGTTCTGTTTTTGTGGCAGTAAAAGATTATCACCACAGAAGACAGACACTTGTACCACAGCACATCTTGCTCCTTAGACATTCCCATCTCAAGTTCTGGCATTTAACTTTCAACACAACCATTACCCTGTAGGTAATCAAGGCAGAGTGTTTAACGCTGTACTAATAGGTCCATGAGGTTTTCAGAATCAATACAAGCTTGTGTTCTGTCCCATTTACATCATCATTTATTGACTGTGCCAGATGAAAATAGAATTGAGCAGCATCTATTGGCTGCTCCAAGTGCTGGTGCCTTATGCCTGGTTATGTCTCTGTGGTATAAAAAGGACTTACTTTTACCGCAAATGGAGCCTCTTTTTCTGATGCATCCCAGTGTGCACAAATCCTTTTTGCCCGTGGTATTTCCTTGGCTAAGCAGGCCCTCACTGGGGATGCCAGGCTGACTCCAGGTTCTGTGATGCAGCGTGGGTTGACCTTGTCCAGGCACCAGGTGCCCACTGAGCCTCGCTATTGCTCCCTTTCCCAGCAGGACACGGGAGAGAATAAGGTGGAAAACAACTCATAGGTTGAGACAAGGCAGTTTACTAAAGCATAAAAATAGACAAACAGAAGTTTGCATGTGCATGAGCAAAGGGAAAAAGTCAATCTCTACTTCCCATCAGCCAGCGATGTTCAGGCACTTCCCGGGAAGCAGGGCTTCAGCACACATAGTGGTGGCTCCAGCAGGCAAACATTGCGGAGTAACAAATGCCTCCCTGTTCCTCCTCCCTCCCTTAGCTTTTATATCTGAGCTGACATCATACGGTATGGAATATCCCTTTGGCTAATTTGGGTCAGCTGGCCTGCCTGTGTGCCCTCCCAGGATCTTGCCCACTCCCAGCCCCTTGATGGGGAGGGAATGTTAGAGGGACAGGTCAGCTCAGCAGTAGCCAAAGCACTGCTGTATTATCAACACCTTTTGCAGTGCAAAGCACAGCACTGTGAGGGCTGCTAAGGGAAAATGAACTCTGTCTCAGTCAGACCCCTTATTCCATGCTCTGTCCACCCCTCATTCCATACCATTTGCGTCATACTCAGATCCCACATAATTTATATATCTTCCAACTGTTCCACTGTATTTATTTCTCATTACTGGAATGCCTTCTTGCCCACACATACAACTTAAACTAAGTCCTTAAATCATCTCTATATCAAACATCCATTTCATTAACCACTATCCCCTGCCCTTTCAATGATAGATATTATTTTTCCATTTCATAGGCTTCTTTCATCCCTCCAGATCCATGACTTGGGGTCCATTCCCTCAGGATGAGTGATCTGGACAGGAGAAGTAGCACACTTGATTGTTGGGCACTGACACCAGCCTGGCTCAGGTTGTTGTTGCATTCTTCCTGCTCCTTGCAAAATTCATTCTTCATCAGTTCATGTCATCTCTGCTACTTCCTGCAACACACAACTCACACCACAGATTATTTTTCCCCCAAGGTTAAATCTCCTTGAGGTACACACCAGGTCTCCCCATCCTTCCTCATCATCCACCAAGTACACCCAGGTCCTTGGGCAAAGACAATCCCACGAAGAGGCTTGCCTTTTCCCATGGGAGGAGAAATCCACACTGATTTTTGCACTTGCCTATGTGTGCAGGGACCTTATTTCCTCCCACAGTGTGAAGGGGTTTCATTTGGGCAGGACCCGGGTGGTTACCAGCTCCCCTAGGGTTGACTAGCCAAGTGCCTTCTGCTAAATTTGCATCCCAGTGCTTCCATGCCCCATTACCTTACACTCTTTACATAGTTTTCAGCAGTCCATTACATCTTTCAGTCTTCCCAGAGGCCTGTGGGTAATAAGGGATGTGATACATCCACTCAATGTCATCTTTCTTTGCCCAAGGGTTTATGAGTTTATTTTTAAAGTGACCCCCACTGTCCAATTCAATTCTCTCTGTAGTACCATGTTGCCACAAAATCTGTGCCTCAAGGCCTGGGATGTCAAGGTCTCTCAAGCAGTGGCAATGTTTTACAGGGGATGTTTCCAGCCAGCCACTTGTTGCCTCTACCATGGTGAGGATGTAACTCTTGCCTTGGCGTGTTCATGGCAACAGCCCAATAAAGTCAATTTGCCAGGCCTCCCCATTCTGGAACCCCAGCCATCACCCCATCTTCCAAGAAGACTCCACTCGTGTGGCTCATTTGATTGCAGCACGTTTCACAATTGTGTATAACCTGTGTGGCACCTCTTGGCTGCCTTTGACTGCAGCTCATATTGAATTTCCAACATGTCAGGGACAGCAGCACTCACAGGTGTATTTTTCAGGCCCAAACAGCCACTGCCAGCCTCCATTCCCCAGCAGACTCACACTGGCCATATGGGGCTGCTAAAGGGTGAGCAGGTCCTGCTGATTACTCCTTGGCTCTCCAAGGACTAATGGATGGGGGGTTCACGGATGGGGTTACAGAGTCTTGGTTGGTGAGATACTGCTGCTGCTGTACAGTCCTGGTACTTGCTGATCTTCATTCAACCCACACCAATCCTACAATGAAGGGATCTTCTGAGAGGCCAAGCAGAGTGGATAACTCTTTGATCTTCTCTGTATTCACTGTAGCTATACTAAAAGCCCATGGATATCCTTTTGGATCCTTGAAGTATCTAGTCGATGCCAAGGATACAAGGGGCCTCTGACCCAGTCACAGTGGGGTGCTTTTCCCATTTGTTCCCTGTTAAGCTCAGCTTGGCCTTTAACAGAGAAAACTCCTGGCATCCCCCTGGCACTCCAAAGATCCAGATGGATTCTGCATTTCTGTACACTGATAGCATCAATGTACAATGTATCTACTAAAGCTTTGCACTTCTGCAGATCTGATGTGCCAGGCCATCGAACCCGCACAGTCCAGTATGCCTGGTCATTCCTTTCCTCCTCCTGGCCAGAGGCAGGGACCCTCTATTCCTGCTCCTGGTCAGAGTATTCACTATCTGACCTTTGCGATGCCAGATCAGAAGTCCCCTCATCAGGATGAAAGGAAGTGATTTTAGCTCTTTTATGTCTAGGAAATCGCTGATTGCCTTCTTGTCTCTCTGTGGCAACTACACTGGCAGTCTTCTTGGGTGACCCTTTAACAGCTTTCTTCCCTCTCAGTTCACGGACACGGGCTTCCAGCTTAAAAGTGGGTTCACCTACCCACTTCCTCATGTCCTCGCCCTGGTCACGCAGAAAGAACCAGAGCTCACCACGGGGCCTGCGCTTGGGGCTTCCCTTCCCTCTGACCGGGGAAGGAGAGGACCGATCTCTTGGGCTGCCCCTAAAAGCTGGGCTGCTGGCTTGTAGGGATGAGGAAGTGCCCAGAGTTTCTTCTACATTTCGGAGCCAGGAGGACGCCATCTCTACGGTTGGTGTATCCATCTGCGGGTGGTACAGTGATACCAAGCTGCTGGAATATGATGCAGGGGCACTTTGAACCACCTTCCTCCACATGGCCATTGTGCAAGGGGCATCGTCTGGATCTTCAGGGACCCTGTCACTTTTTAGATCACTATAGATGATTTCCAGCACTGCTAATTCTCTCAAGTACTGGATACCTTCGTCTGCAGTGGTCCAATTCCCTGGGGAGTTCACCAGATCTTCCTTAAATGGGTATCTTGCCCTCACGCTTGAGAGGAGCCGTCTCCAGAGGCTGCAGATTTCTCCTTCTTTTCCAATTCCTCTTTCAATTTCCCGATCTTTAGCAAGGGATCCCAGCTGTTGGGCTTCATGGCCTTCTAACTGCTGTCTGCCAGCCCCATTGTCCCAGCAGCGAAGCAGCCAGGCAGAAATTGGCTCACCCGGCTGGCGGCTGTAATCTTTTCGCAAGTCTCGAAGTTCTGATGAGGTCAGGGACCGAGTAACTTCAGTTTCCTGTTTGATGTGCCTCACTCCTTTTGATTTCCTTGTTGACGGACCTGCTTCTTGATCTAACCCTTCCTTTCCTACTGTTACTTCTACTTCTACTTCCTCTTCTTCTTCCTCCTTTACTAATCGATGGAAAGGGTGTGTAACTTGCCTTGTCCATTTTTGTGCTTTCACTTCTGGGGCAGTTATTGTAGCTGATGTGGTTGGAGTCCCTAACTCAGCCATAGTGTCCTCAAATGCAGTTTGGGTTCCTGCCTCAAATACAGTCCTCTGAGAGTACAGAACAGTGGCTCGGTAGGCACAGGCCAGGCCCCAGTACAGAGCAAGAAGCTGCTGGTGTTCAGTGGGGTGGGCAAGGCACCCTTCTATCAGCTGATGGGTCAGTTTGTCAGGGTTGATTACCTGTTCAGGTGTAAAGTCCCAGGCAATGGGAGGTGATAACCGCCCTAGGAACCTGCCCAAATCCTTCCATGCACCTTGCCACCCAGGAACTGGATGCCTCAGGGCATCTTTCAATATCTCCTCACCTAAAGTTTGTTTTCTCCTACCCCAGGATGATGCCAGATTCCATAAACTCCAGAGCATGCCAACAGTATTAGCTAATATTATTAAGAGTATTAAATGGCTTACATAAGGATGAGCAAAGACCATGGGAGCCTGCATTAAAAAAGCATTCACATCAATTACAGTCCCCAGAACATAGCACCCCACACACAACAAGGACATCAGTGTAAGAGCAAAGCACAGAGCCATTGTTTTTCTTAACATGTTCCCAAACTCAGCAAAATAAAGAGATAAGCAGTGCAGCTGACAAACTCTGTGTCCTGCATGAGAGCTTGCTGCTCTATAACTACGATTTACTTTTTACTACAGAATGCAATACAGACACACACATATATATATATATCTATATATAAAACTGCCTTTATCTCACCCCACGTGGGCAGTGGTGGACACTAAAAAGGACTGTAGCGTACTGACCATGGCCAGGCACCAGGTGCCCACTGAGCCTCGCTATTGCTCCCCTTCCCAGCAGGACACGGGAGAGAATAAGATGGAAAACAACTCATAGGTTGAGACAAGGCAGTTTACTAAAGCATAAAAATAGACAAACAGAAGTTTGCATGTGCATGAGCAAAGGGAAAAAGTCAATCTCTACTTCCCATCAGCCAGCGATGTTCAGGCACTTCCCGGGAAGCAGGGCTTCAGCACACATAGTGGTGGCTCCAGCAGGCAAACATTGCAGAGTAACAAATGCCTCCCTGTTCCTCCTCCCTCCCTTAGCTTTTATATCTGAGCTGACATCATACGGTATGGAATATCCCTTTGGCTAATTTGGGTCAGCTGGCCTGCCTGTGTGCCCTCCCAGGATCTTGCCCACTCCCAGCCCCTTGATGGGGAGGGAATGTTAGAGGGACAGGTCAGCTCAGCAGTAGCCAAAGCACTGGTGTGTTATCAACACCTTTTGCACTGCAAAGCACAGCACTGTGAGGGCTGCTAAGGGAAAATGAACTCTGTCTCAGTCTCAATACACTGTCCACATGGCACTTCTCCTGTTGTCAGCTGGCCCCACTGCTGGTATGGGTTTGACAAGCACTTGGTACCAGCAACAATTTATATAACATTTTATATATGTATGTATGTATTTATAACATTTTACATATGTATGTGCACATACACACACACACATATATTCACATGCACATATGTACAGGCATGCATATAATCACAGAATCATTTAGGTTGGAAAAGACCTTCAGAGTCATTGAGTAAATATTTTTAGTCTGTGCTGCCATCCAGTAGCCCTAGGAGCTGAATGCACAAAAGGAGGGTTGCTGCCTTTCTGAGAACACTGTCTGGTGGTATTTGAACCATGACCTCTTCACTCCAAGTAAGAAAGGCTTAGATTAGAATAATATAACCATAGAATCATTTAGGTTGGAGAAAACCCTTATGCACATTGAATCCCAGTGTTACCCCAGCACTGACAAGTCCACCACTAAACCACATCCCAAAGTGCTGCATCTACTTGCCTTTTAAACACCTCCAGGCTTGTTGACTCCACCACTTCCCTGGGCATCCTGTTCCAATGCTTGACAACCCTTTCAGTGAAGATATTTTTCCTCATATCCAATCTAAACCTCCCCTGGTACAACTTGAAGCTATTTCTTCTTGTCCTAAATAATAATTGCTGGTAAATATTTTTGCTGCTTTACTAGTGGTAATTTTATGGTGACTTGTAAAATTGAAATATAGACTTGCCATTAATATTCATTACTGCTAACATTGATTTCTGCTGTTGTTGAAATATATATTTGCTTGAGCTAGTTTTAGCTAGGATAGAATTAACTTTTTTTCAGAGCAGCTAGCACAATTCAGATTTTTGCTGGAAACAATGTTGATAATACAGAGATGTTTTAGTTACAGCTGAGCAGAGCTTACACAGATTCAAGGCCTTTTCTTTTCCTCCCCCCAACCCATCGAGGTGCACAAGAAGCTGGGAGGGGACACAGCCAGGACAGCTGACCCCACTGATGGGGACATCCCAGAGCATCATGCTCAGCACACAGAATTGGGGGAAGAAGAAGGAAAGGGGGCACATTCACAGTCATGGAGTTTGTCTTCCTAAGTCACCGCCAGGCCTGAAGGAGCTCAGTTTTCCAGAGTCTGCCAGCCAGACTCTGAAGGAATGAATTCCTTGCTTTGCTTTGCCTGCGTGCAGCTGTGGCTTTACTTACGGGTCCGTCTTTATCTTGACCCACGTTTTCTCACTTTTTTCACTCTTCTGATTCTCTCCCCTATCCCACTGTGGCAGAGTGAGAGAGTGGCTGTGTGGGGCTGCGTTGTCAACTGGGATTAAACCACAACAGCCTTACAGCAGTTATTTGTAACATAGATACACTTGTTTTGCTAATCACCAGTATGCTTGCCTTGATAGTGGTGACTTGTGTTAAAATGCAATGACGTAATTTAGGAAATAAAGCCTCCATGTCCTTGTGCACAACAGGGTCCTGCAAGCCCATGGCTGCAACCTTTGCCCCCACACAGACTGGGTGATCCTGGGTCATGGCAGCTGAATGGACAAGTTTCTGATCTGGCTGCATCCAGTGGACACCAGCATGAACTACCGGGCATGCAGAAAGGGACAGGATTAATAAACTCCTGTGTCTCTGCTGTATAGTTTTGACTTTTGCAGGCTGGCAGTGGAGAGGAGAACAACAGTCAATTCCAGTTTGTATGTTCAGGTTTGGAGATGGTGCTGGGATATGCTGCTGGGCTGCAGATGCAGTGAGTGACCCCAGTGCGGCATTTCCTGCAGGCAGCTTAGTGATCCTTTTCTCAACAGTGCAGCTCCTTGGCTTTCCATGTGGCTGGATAAACACAAGGTTAAATAAGTTCAAGAGTGTGGAGCATTCATCTTCCAGAGCCTGGGCTTTACCTTCAGCTGCTGAGCACCTTCTTAGTCCATTGTAGAGGGCAATGAGCATGCAGGCAGGCATGCCTCATTCAGGCTTGTGTAACAGAGAACCATTTCACTGCATCTCCACAACTATCAAAACAAATAATGCTGCCACTGGCCTTGACTTTTCCCAAGGAATGGTGCTGCTTCCTCCCCCAGACCAGCAGCACAGGGAAAAGGCACTGGTGAGCCCCAGCCCCAGCAACCCTGCAGCAGCAGCAGCAGCCTGCCAGCTGTGGCTGGGGAACCAAGAGGAGATGATGTTGCAAGGGCATCCAGATTCCAGCTTGGCTAGACAAGCACTGACATTTTTCCATCACATTTGACCCGTTGGTGCCTTCTGGTGGAGCTTTCATTACAGAATGCTAGCTGTGGTCAGGCTGCATGTATTTACAGACACAAATAAACTGCTGCTGACTGAAATACACCACTCCCATGACTGTGCTTGTTGGCACTCCTCTTGCAAGGGTAAAGACAGATCTGCTTACCCAGTAACACAAAGCCTTAGCAGTGCTTCCTTACTTTTTTTTTTAAAGATGTAACCTTGTGGAAAAGTTGAATTTGGGTGGCTCTGCAATGCCTGGTGCAGTGTCACAGGCAGCACTGACAGCATCAACCCTACTGACTTCTTTTTGTACACTGGCTTAGCAGCCTGGCCTGTGGCACCCTTCCCTTGCTTATTTGGTCCCACATTGCTCCCTGCCTACTCTGCAGACCAGTCTGTTTTACAGCTGAGTCGTCTCCCTGGGCAGGGGAAGGAGGGCACTTGCAGTCCCATCCCCAAGCCTTTTCTCTGCTTTTTCCACTCTCCCTGCCCAAACCACCCATTAGAAATGAGTCAAATCTTGGCTCCCTACAACTGCCTGGATTGCCCAGTCTCTCAGCCCTAACCCAGTGTTGTGGGAAATGCCACAGCACAAAGGTAATCTTCAAGAGTGCAAGGGAAAGGGTGGCAGGGGGGTACTGCCTGTGCCTCTCCTTTCAGAGTGCAAAGGGGTGGATTTGTTTTTGAACTGCTTGGTCCCTCACAAATTAACTGAAGCAGAAGCGTATTCACAGCGTTTGCTGCTTTGGGTAGCAAAGCTGGTTTAAAGCATTCCTGCCCTTCCTTTCCTGGGCTTTCCTTCCTGCTCCCCCTTTCTGTGCCTGGGGCAGTATGACTGGTGTGAGGCAGCCATGTGAACCAAGCTAAACTTGCTCTGTCTCCTTGTGATGATTATTTTCTGTCTGCTTTCTATTTTTTGTGTCAGTGATGAAATCTGTCTTGCCATCTTCGCACATGGCAGTGGGATGATCACAAACCCCAAATTTACCCCATGGATGCTCCTTCCCAGGCAGCAAGGTTAGTCCCAGCTATTCAAAATGCAATTTCTCAGCCTGCAAACTTTAGCCTGGACTTCATTGTGGTGTGGAAGATGTGGAGTTCTGAAGAGCTGCCCCTGTGCAGTACTCAGGCCCGTCCTGCTGCTCGTGGTGCTGCAGGAGGAGGCAGCACAGCCTCCAGCCCACCCATGGTGGGTTACATGAAGGCAGCATTTAACCAGAGCCTGCCCCTACACTTGTTTTCAGGATGGATCTATGCACCCTTCTCTCCTGCTAGGGTAGATTTAGCAGAATCAAGTGGGAAGACAGCATAAATGTCATTTGCTTGAGGTTTTGAGTTTTTTACCCCACTTGATCAGCACCGATGCTGCCGAGGCACCACTTGCTGCCCTCCTAAAAATCCCAGTTCCAAGATATTTTTAGTATGGTCTGCTGCATTTCTTCAGTGCTGCTTGTAGGCGGAGGGGGAGGGGCATAAAATTCTTGAAGGAGAGCTGTTTTTACTGAACAAATAAGAGCTTCTCTTTATAGAGGCAAAAACACATAAAAAAATAAATCCGGAAGGATGGGCCCATGGCCCTTTTCCAATGAGAAGAGCAAGTCAAAACAATGAACACCATTTGTTTTTGCTTTTCCCTGGCAAGCTTCCTTCAGCTGACTATTGCATGATCTGTTCAGGGTGAAGAGACAAGAAAAAAAGAAATTAAAAAAAAAAGGAAAAAAAATCTAGGCAGTAGCAATTGCTCCAGCTTCTCTCTCCTGCAGCGGCTGCAGCCCCATCTGTGTGGGTTTAAAGCTGCAGCTGTCAGCAGGGTAACCCAAACCCCACCTCCAGAGGAAAACAGACAGGGCTGGGGGAATAGTTTGGGGAGAAAAATAAAAAGGCAAAAAAACAAAGCAAAATATACGCTGTGAAGCAACAACACTGGTCTTTATCCAGGTCTCTTTCCAAAAGCTCAGGGTTCCACTGCTTTTCCAGCTGGGCTCCACAGGACCCCACAGCAACAGTCCTCTGGTAAGAAGTCAGGAGTCTGGATGAGCTACTGTGTGCTCTCAGCTGCCCTCCTGTAGCCACCCAGGCTGGACACCTACTTGCACACTGTAAGGAAGGGGTGTTTATATTCGTTTCCTCAGACTGAACTCCCTTTTCCTTGGGTTCCCACCAGTTTCCAATCTGTTTGACACCATTGGCTCAGAGTAGGAGCTCCCTGAGGCACTCGCTGCCCTGAGGTCAACACAAGTATATTAAATCAACACAACTTCTGTGGCAGTCCCTACAGCTCCAGCTCCATGTATTATAGCCATGCTTTGACTAATAAGGCTCTATTAATAAATCCATCAGGCAGCACCACTGCTTCTGGCAGGAGGAGCAAGCCCCAGTTTTGGTGGGGTCTCAGCAAAGAAACAATCCACTCTACTCACAACCATCATATATGCACAACTGTTTTATTTCAGGGTTTATATAAAAAACTTCCTAAAGACTGCAGAGCTTTTTTATCCTAATTTCTTACACATATGGTTCCAAGACCCTGTTTTCAAGCTAATTCCCCCTTAACAACTTGTGATGTAGTGGGTTCCCCTGATTTTTGACCTAGTCACCTTTCCTAATGGGATATGTCTAAAGCTGCAATATGGCACTTGGTTCACTTAGTTGGCAGGTTTAATACATCTGGAAAGCTGGGGTATGGAGATGCACACGGCTCAGAGTCCATCAGCACAGGCAGGAACCCTGCCCTCGTATCTGTGCTTCCAGAATGAACCAGACCTTTCTCCTTACTGTGCAAATAACAGGCTTTGGTCATCGACCAGTCCCGTCGTAAGGGATTCTCGTCCCTGAAGAGAATCCCATCTTCAAGTGGGGAAGCAGCCCAGCCATTCAAGCAATTGTCCACGGCAGTGCCAGGCACTGAGACCCCTTCAGTCAACTGTACCGTTGTAAGACTTGTTGAGCTTGTTGAACGTGAACTCTACGTTATGCGTGGAAATAGGCTTTCGGTAGAGAGGATTGGATGCCTTTGGAGAGAGGAGCAGACAAAAAGAACAAGGATGAGGAACGAAGTCCATGCCATGGAAAAAACATAACAGTTTGTTTGGTGACAGCACTGTGTTTGGTTTTGAGGGAACTGAACATTCAGATCCAAAGGCAGTGTTGTTTAACCAGAGTTGGTCCATCAGGCCCCCCTTCCATCCTGCCTGCAGGCAGAGGCACTGCCCTCCAATGCTGAGAACCCCCCTCAAAGCCACCCAGAAGGGCTCCTTCAGAGACCTGACCAATGTGGCTGCCACCAATCTCCCCTACCTCCTTCAGCCTCCAGCTCTGCTTGGAAATAGATGATGAAACCAAAGGCTGGGTATAGTTTTGCAAAGCATTGCACTTTGCACATTGCACCTAGCAGAAGGCAGTGCAAGATGCTGAAGGCACCACAGGGCACGGACACCTGCATCCCTCATTCCTGCCACCCTTTTCCATCACTGCAGAGCTGTTTTGCTGCATCCCAAGAGCCCCCCCATACCCCAGCAGCACCCCCACCCCAGGCTCACCATTTCATATCTGGCGCGGGAGCGTTCGCTCTGGAACCGGTCGAACTCCCGCCTGTCGTGGATGGTGACGAGCAGCTTCCAGAGCGCCAGCAGGATGATGCCAATCAGCACCACGCTGCCAATCACTGCCAGCACGATGGTCACAGCGCTGGGGGCTGAGCTGCAGGCTGGCAGTGAGGCAGAAAAGCTAATTAGCTCTGGTGTGAGTGTATCCCAGATCAGGTAATACCTTGTGTTGTCCTGTTCTTTTGGAAGTTTTACAGTTCTTCTAAAAGTTTTCTATACCTTCTAATGATTACATATTTCTACTGGAGTTCTCACGCACTGTCATGTAAATAGTGATTGTTTTGCATTTTTCTTTGTGGGGAGAGAGAACTGATAGAAACTTTGGGTTTGACCAATGTGGTTGGAGAGGTAACAATTTCATACATAAATCCACTGTAACTCTTAGAATTCTATATATTGCGAGGTCGAAAATAAAGTTCCTTCCTTTTGCTCTTTTCTCTCTCTTTTGCATCTAGCCTGCGTGTGTGAGTTATTTTGTGTCATAGTGCAAAAACTTGGACTGCAGCCACAAAGCAAGTGACCTCAGGCAGCGCTAGCAGCAGTGGCTAAATTTGAAAAAGCAACAGTGCCCTCTGAAACTGAACTGATTTTTTTTTTTTTAATCAAATAAATTCCTGGCTAGAGGCAGGTCAAAGGGACACCTCTCATGGATGTCACCAGAGCTGGGATGTCACGTAGTAGTGCCACTGTCCAACAGTGATGCAGGGTTTTAATGCCAGCTGACCCACGTAGGACACAGAGAGTTAAGGTGCTTCTGATAAAAGCCAGCTCAGCTTCTCCCACACAGAGACAGGTGATCACTAAGGACTTTTATATAAGGACATTAACTGTCAGCTAATTAGCTGGTCTTTCAATTAAGTGCAAGCTGCAGCACAACTGAAATAGAACATGAGGAATCTCAATCTTTCCCATATTGGCCTGTGCCTTGGAGGACCAGAGCAAATCACAGGAAGGTACTGCTGGATACTCGCCAGCTTGTCCTGCAATACCACGAGGGGTTTTCTTTGAGCAAAAGCATTGTATGTGATTAAATAATGCTGGGAAGCACAGCTGTCTGCACAGCCTGTGGAGGGGAGCAGGAACACACAGCCCTTACACTGCCTGGACCAGAACTCCTTGGCAATGTGGAAATCCTTAGGTGGTGCAGGGCTTTCTCAATATCCTGCCTTAACAGGCAGTTGCACCAGGTGTCCCCTTCTGATGTTTTTGCTCTCAGGGGCTTTATCTCCAAATCAAGCATACATTTTTGCTACTTAAATAGGCTTCAGTTAATTCAGCTTTCTAAAGCTCTTCAGCCACTTGCTGGCAATGCTGATGGCTCAGGTGCAAGGTTTACTCTCATAGTTCTTTTTTATTAAGTTGGGAGCATTTGGAGCTGGGTTTCATCACCATAAAACACTTCAGTTTAAATCACCCTGTTTTTATCTGCTCACACATACAGCCAGCCTTTCTGCAGCCCACCAGGCTACACAGCAGCCCATCACTTCTCCTGGAGCTGCCTGTGCTGTCAAAAAAGAAACCCAAAGGAGTGCCAACCTGGCTCCTTGAGGACGGTGAGGTTGGATTTCCCACTGGGAAGCTCCAAGTAGGTGAACTTCATGACACAGTTGTTCACTGGGTAGGCACAGAGGATCGCATTGGGGTCATCCGTTTCTGGAACCAGATGCAAGAATCACAGGATTTTGTATAAGTTTTTATACATTAAAAAAAATCCTAAACACTTCACAACTTTTGTACCATAATTTCTCGAAGAAATGCTTCGAACAACCTCTATTTCTTAAAATAATTCCCCCCTAACAACTTGAAATGGTGTGGGTTCCCTGATTCTGAACTAGGCACCCTGTCTAACAGGATATGTCTAAAGCTGCAATACAGCACTTGGTTGATTTAGCTGGCAGGTTCAATATTAGGAATTAGCACAGCTCTCCCCTGCAAGATAAGCAGAGCTTTCCAGGGATGCCTGGGAGCAGAGGAATGGGGAGTAAGCCTGGAAAGCAGCACAGTTTGATCACAACTCATACAAACTGTAACTGAGCAGCATCCAGATTTATTGCTTGAGAAAATGGGGCACTCGGCAAACATCACATAGCAGACTCCACCTCACACACACACACACATTCTTCCTTCATGCAAGTCTACTTCTGCAATAAATGCAGTTTTCTTCTTAATTTGCTACATTTCTTGAAGAGTGGGAGGTGAAGGGAAAACAAGGGGCACTGACTCAGACAGGGCCAGCAGCAGCAGCAGCCCATGGCCAGCTTTGCTCCAGCTGTACCGAATGGCTCCAGCTCCGGAAACGGCTGAGAAGTTTGTTTTCAAAGAGTGAGACAGAAAAGGAAAATGGGAAGGGGAGGAGGGAGGGAGGGAGGAGTTGGTTGCAAGGATGATGTGTAGATATGGGAGTTGCAAGAAATGAGATGACTTTATTCCCAGGGCCATGTGAGTGCTGTGTGTTTGTGTCTGACACACCACAGCACCAGACAGAGCCTGGTCACTGTCAGTGCTGCCTGAGGAAGGCTGCTTCACAGAAGCAATTTAAGATTGAGCAAAGCAATCACCTAAGATTTGCAGATCTAGCTTAAGAGGTGATTTCAGCAGAGGACTGCCCTGCACAGCCAAAGCTCGTTCGATGCCCCCATTGCAGGGGCAGTGACTGGAGGGAAGCATCTCTGCATGTGACAGGAGCATAACTCTGCAAGCCTGCAAGGGCTGAGAGTTTCATGAGAGAGGAATTTGGGGACCCAGTGCTGTTGGCTGGCAAAGACATCCATGACCTTGTCTTAGGCACCTGAAAATAGCTTTCCACAGTTCCTGTCATGCTGAAAAATGATCACATTAATGGCCACTGCTATGCCAGCCCCTTAGCTCTCTGCTGTCTGTTTGTTTTTCCTTTCAATGCCTTTGACCTGCATCCAGTTAGAAGATTAATACCCTCCATTTCAACAGCTGAGCTCAAATGCAGCTGCCCTTCTGGTTAGTCCTGACACATTCCTGGTGTGGACAAACCTCAGCTGTTCTTACCCTCAGGCAGGAAAACCTCTTCTATCTACACAGTGATAGCAAAGGCTGGAAAAGTGCTGATTGTTACAAAGCAAAGTACTAATCAGATTAATATAGATAATATTTCCATGTTTCTTGACTAATGCCCTGTTAAGTTGAGCAGCCAATCTTAGTTCCTGTAGGTCTAGATGCTTTCACTCCCATCTTTGCACCATTATTTCAGTAAAAGATACAGTGATTAAAGTCTCAATAGTAATGATTTCTGTTTATCTTCACTAGGTTTCAGAGATCACATGTTAACAGAGAGAGGTGTGAGGGCTCCACTGAGTTTTCAGGTTCACTGATGTGTGCTGTTGCCAGGTTCAGCTCGGAGCAGGACCTGTCATGCTCCTCTCACGCTGCAAGCTCCTCTCTGGAACTGCCAGGAATGCAAAGGTAATACTGCAGAACTGAAGGAGATTCTGCAAAGTCCAAAGCAAGTCATACAAGCCTCCCATAAGGCAGCCTTCTGGCTCATGAGTCCAATGACAGAGGCCTCTGCTGTACAAAGCTTTGAAGCCCTGACTGTGTCATATACAGAGTCAAAAGGCAGCTGGGATGTTCAAGGCTATGTTCATTGCAATTTGATATTTAAAGAGGTCCCATCCTCCTCTGCCAGGACAATACAGACCTATGTATTCTGTGACAAATATCAGCACTCTGCCTTTCAGCAGGGTCTTGTAACATGTGCTAAATTATACAAAAGCACTTGAAAACTAGGACTGGCAAAGTCTGCCTGTGAGGAAGTCCATAGTCCACAAGAACTTTCTTTAGTAATATTTTGCTTTTTCTCTTTCTCTAGCATCACAGATCTCTAGCCCACAAAGTGCCTTGAGCTCCCACTATATGCAATCTCACAACAACAAATCAACAGAAGCACAAGCATAATTCCCAAAAATGTCTTAAAGCAGAAGTCTGGCTGATTTTTCTCTGAGAGCCATGCAAGAGGCTGACAAACTACAGCCCAGCCTCACCTTCCTTCCAGGGAGCAGGCAGAACAAAAGCTGACTTTGGCAAAGTACACTAACCAAGCAGGAGGTATGAGTTTTGATTTCCAATATTTGCTGGCCAGACAGGCATTAGAAAGGAGCTTTGCATGTTTGAACTTCCAAATCTCTCTCAGGATGCTGGTGCAGGTGCACTCCCTGCTAAACTGCATGGTGAATGGAGAGAATGAGAGCAAGTGTCCCAAAGGGAAGGGTAGGAAACTCCACTGGTCATAATTTAAAAGTGGGGCACTGGATGTGAGAGGAGTCAATGGGAAAAACATCACCTGCAGACAGCTTAGGAGGAAGTGAGTGAAAGGCTGAGCAAGGTATGGGACTCCCACCTCTATAAACTAAGGAAGAGGAGGAAATGCCAGATGCAGACAGTAACTTATCTCTGCTTGATCTCCATGCTTCCTCCAAGAGATATTGCTAAGGCCAAGGTCAGGATTGTGATTAAATCTGTCACAAGTCTGGATCCCCTCTACTCCCCTAAATAGCAACGAGGGACTCCCAGAACATATCTTGAGAACAGTGGAGAGAAAGTCATCTGCTGAGGATGCACATGTGGGGTGACCTCTAGAAGAGGACATAAAGGGCAGGAGATTGTCAGGGGGACTTGTAGCAGTCAATTCCACCAAAGCAGAACTCATTTTCAAAACAGCTTTTCTTTCTCTTAGAAGCTCACTTCTTCCAAGAGAAGATTAGAAAATGCCTTTTCTTGAGTGATACTTTGTCCTTTTGCACTCTCTCACGAGTCATCTCATCTGTCTCATGTGACCTCACTCCACTCTCTTTGCTCCCTGCACTGGCAGTAGTGGTCAGATGTGATTTAAAATCAAAGAGTTTTTTACTTGAGTATAGATTATAGCCCAGAGAGAGCATCACACATACCACACATACACCCATACATACTACCCACACATTTCTAAACAACAAGTGCTCCCTGAAGCTTTCTTTACAGGTATGTCTTAGTCTGGTTAAGAAGAGTTCCATGCCACAGTCACTGGCTCCCACCACCTGCAGTCCTGCTGCTGCCAACTTACCAAGAACATCCACAGTGGTGATGATCTCATCCTTGCAGTGCTTTTGGCAGGTTTGGTTATCAGCCAGTCTACCTGAGTTAAACAGCTTGCATTCAATACAATCCCTGCAGGAACACACACAGAGGAGATGATTAAGCACATGTCAGAAACTGCATGAACACAGGGATTCAGCCCTTGGTAAGGGACTCCCTGGGCGCTGGCCTGGAGGCTGCACATCTGCACCACAAGGGAGGAGCAGCTTCAGGGCCAGGCATCTCCACCACAAGGATGGATTTATTCTAGGATGCAATGAAAGTGCAAAGGATTCTATGAAAGTGCAAAGCAGCTTGTATGTTTGGGGTCTGTTTGCCCTTTAGAAGTCAGGAGCTACACATCAGCTACTCCAGAATCCATCCTGCCTGAGATCAAGGCAGGCAGTCCTGCTGCTCTGTGCTAGTCTGAGGCTGATGCCTGGGGCACCTTCATCACTGTGAGGCGAGGGCAGCGATTCTGATTCCAGTCCTCCCCTCCTCTGCAGCTCACAGCTCTCTGCACCCAGACATCTGCAGCTCAGAGAGCAGCAAAACTGGGGTTGCCAGCCTTTTCTGCAGAGTGAGACAGCACCAGAAATGAACAGGGATATGAATCTCCATGAGCACTAGGGCAACAAGACCTGTTGCTGCTCTGCCTGGGATACTGTCAGGGTGCTTAGAGTGGGCTCCTAGCAGCAGTAGGCTTGCTTGGGACTGATCACACATGTAACAAAGCAGAAGTAATTCCTTAGCTGAAAAGTCTCCCAGGAACCAAAGAGCTGCCCTTCCCAGCAGTGAGAGATCCCTCCTGAGCTGCCAGTGAGTACCTTTTAGTGCTACAGACACCTGGGCAGGTGGGACACTTCTCACAGGTCTCTCCGAAAGCCCCGGGCTCGGTGCACTGACACTTCCCACAGACGCAGGCGCCCCGGCCGCTGCACATCTGCCCATCACTGGAAACACAGCTGTCCATCTCCGTGGAGCAGTTGCAGTTGTCCCCGATGAACCCGGCGTGGCACTTGCACTCCCCGCAGTGACACTCCCCGTGACCTGAAGGTGAGAGCAGGGGAGAGGTGTTAGCAGAATTCGGGGCCACCAGTGCATGCTGTGGTTGGGAGGGTCCAGCAGCCCAGCAGGAAGAGCTGCCAGGGAGACCTTACTTGGCAGGGCAACAAACAGACGCTGATGGGAAACACTTAAATATCAAATTAACATCAACATTCAGCAGCAAAAAATACCTACTCATTGCTCTTCCAGCTTCCCTCTATAGTTGCTCAAGACAACAAGGGGGCACCTCCCCTTCCTACTTTTGTATGAAATAATTTCTTATTTCTCTGTCTACATCAAGAGACATTAAGATGGGAATGGAGTACTGCTTCCTTGCTGGTTTTGAGCCCAGAGTGTAGCAGCAAATGTCTAGCAGGTTGCCAATCTCATGAAGTATTTACTTCCCTTTCTTCTTAACAGTTTTACTTAAGAAGTTCTCCTAAACCTTGAAAAAATGATATCAACAAGCACGATTTCCTGTGTCCAAACAAGACCTCTGTGCCCCAGCCAGAGCCACAAAGGTTACTGGGACCAGCTGAGTCCCCCCCAGGGAGTAGCTCAGGGTAGCTCACAGCAGAAATGGATGATGAAACCAATCCAGTAAGGGCTCTCCTCCACTGAAGCATCCCCTTGGAGCTGCAGGGTTTAGTGATGGGCTGAGAAAGTCAACAGGCTCCAGGGCTGTCAGTGACAGTAAGTGGAGTGGCTGTCCACCGAGCAGCTGGTTTCAGAGAGGCATCCATGTGCTGGAGACTGCTTGAATTCTTCCCTGGCCAGTCCCTAGGAGAAGGGATGCCTTCACAGGCACAGTTTATAGAGCTGAAGGGCTTGTATACAAGGCTCATCAGCAACCTAATTACAGCTCAGCTTTTCCACTGGAAAGAGCCTTGAGCACCCCAGACATGATAAATTATATACACGCTCCTTTCATTGACACAAACCCACGGATCTCCCTGCCTCTCCCACTGTGCCAAGATTACCACAGGCTGTGGATTGCCAAGATAGATCCCCTGCCAAAAATCACAGGAGCACCTTCTGTTTTACTAGGCATCTCATATATCCCAAACACATCACAAGTTGTCCTTCTACAGCCTCTCCTGCACTCCCAGTGTTTGCTTTGGATCCAGCCTGCATATTCAAACATTACTGGACAAAGAAGAGTATGTTTATAAGATCTCTAGAGCTGACCACCTTCTGTGCCTACACCTGATGGAGATTAAAACCCCTTGCTCTGCTTGCCTTCACAATTACAGCCTTGCCCTTTCCTCAGACAGAAAGCTCTGGGTTTGAGCCCATGAGCTCAAGTACATCCACAGCTGCTGCTGTTTGGGGGGCAGCTGCAGACTAGGGGACTCCTAGGACCATCCCTTCACAAGCAAACCAAATAGGGTGTCTGGCTTTTATTCACAATTAATTCAGGTGATTGGGCTCTCACACACAGCAGGTTTTGTGCCTCCATGACAATGCAAGTGTCCAAATTAGCCATAAACTATGGTTTTGATAAATGGCACTATTTCAAGCAATCCAAAGCAGCTGGCGATTAGTAAATGTGCTCAGGCTTGAATTTGAACTGTGAGGGCCAGGAGAAGCAACCTGATGGTATTCATATCACCCCTCAGTTCTCCTAGGACAGAATGCAGCTCAAGATATGAATCCAGAGGAAATCTGTCTCTGGACCATTAAATGGTTCCATTTTTAAAGGCATCAGTGCTAGGTCACAGGAAGCTAGAAAGACTGCACATCCCTTCCAGCCCTGGCAGGCTGGAGGTGAAGCCTGAAATTACTGTTTGGAGAAGGGAAATGGCCATTTGCAAATAATGCATCCTATTAAACCACTGTGATTGGAAAACTTAAGGAACAGCATCTTAAAGGATGTGGTTTTGTTTATTGATGGGGATGAAGAAAAAGCCATTCTGTATGAGGGTGACTAAGTGTGGGGTGTGAGCTTAAAATGTCAAAACATGTTGACATGTGTTTCCTGCCTTGGCCACACTGGTTTAGTGTGCAAGAAGTCACTGGCTGAAGCTCATCATGGTCAATGAGCAGGAATTTCCATCTTGACCTTCAATGGCAAAGATGTCACAGTCTCCACTGCTTCCATCAGCTTGAAAGAGTGGCCATTCCTTCAAGCACCACGAGCTACACTTCTGGTGCCATCCATCTCCCACACAGCCCAAAGACTGGAGAAACTCAGTGAATGAGAAACATTTGTTTTTCATATGGGCACAATAAGAGTCCCACTTCTCAACACTGACCTGGAGCACCAGAGGTGGGAAAACACTCCATCCTCTCACTAGGGACACTGAGAGGAGTCCCAAGGCAATGTGGCAGCGAGGCTTTTGGTGACAGTGACCCAGAGCTGTGGTTTGCAGAGTGTTACCAGTACTCACAGCACAGTGTGCTGTCGTTCCCAGCCCCAGCTCACCCACGGTCACACACACTGCTGATGGGGCTAAGCACTCTCTGCGCCGTCGTGCCTGCAGGAAACCTTCCACCACTGTGCCCATGATGAACCAGTTTCGCTTCCCAGTTTCATTTCTGCGGCAATGTGTCCTCGAGGAGGGTGTGTTTCAAGACACCTCTGCACCAGCAGTAGTCTCGTGGTGCAGGACATCACCCTGGACTTTAACCCCCTTGAAGCCTTTGAGTTTGTACATTCTCTGTTAAAGCTGATTCGTGAAGCCAAAATACAGTAATTATGCCCTCCAGACATAGTAAGAGATATTTTCTTCTGTTCCCATATTCAAAATGAGACAAGCTTATAAGTTTAAAAGATCCAGATCTAACTAGGAAATGAAATGCTCCCCCTGAATTTGATAACATTCTTTCCAGTCAGCTCCTGCCTGACCTTCAGGGTGGGGCTAACACAAAACACATGTCAGGAGGCTTCAGAAACCTGCTGGGAGGGTGTGCAGAAGAAAACAGTGCTTCTGTGTGGGGAGAGTAGTCCCCAGACTGAGCTTTACTAGGCTGGGAGCCATCCGGGCAGGAGCCACAGGGTGCACTGCTCCCAAGGACACCACCAGAGACTCAGAGCCCTGCTGGTGTCTCCCCATCCCAAAACATATCCCCATCCCACTGCTGTGCCCTGGCTGGGCTGCACATCTTGCTGTCACTCAGGCAGCTTTTACCAGGACATCCAACCAGCCTCATTTCACCCCAGCTGCCCCCCAGGATGGCAGCCACAGCCCAAATCTTCCCTGTCCCCAGCATGGCACCGCACAAACCCAGCTTGGCACCCCCACACCAGCGCTGTTCTCGCTCTTCCCAAGAAGGTCATTCCCAAACTGGGATAGCAGCTTCTGGCAGAAGCTTCCAGCCTCTGACCCTGATTTCATCCCAGGCTCCTGACAGCAGGCTGTGACCCTGCTCGGCAGGACAGCCCCTCTGCCCTCCACGATAACTGCACCTTTTAGGAACTGCACCAAGAGCTCTGACACTCAGTGCACTAAAAGCTCTCTCACTGGGGCTTTTCATAGAAGGTGGTTTTCCTAAAGCCTCCTACTTCTGGGGATGACAAATTCATGCAAAAAATACCAGCTTTCTTTTGAAAGAAAAAACATGATCCTAGTTTTTATGGAGAGGTAGAAAAGGTTTGAAAACAAGCCTACTCCAACACTCCTTTTTTCCCCATCTTCTAGAACATTAAACTGATGTGCCTAACATACAAGAAAAACAAGTCATGATTTTTAAGCCAGTTTAGTGGTTTCTGAGCACTCAGGAGGAGAAAGATCATACTGTATTTTGTTTCCATTAAACCAAGCCACTTATTTTTGTGCCTCTATGCTCACATACAGACTCTGGGTCAGGATCTCCGAAAGGCTGCGCTTTTGTCATTTTTGGTTATTTGAACAACTAGTCTGAAATAGGAAAAAAGCCACAGGAAAAACAACTACGAGAAATGAGTTACAGCAAGCAATCTCCAGATTCTCCAGTGTCAAATCCCTTTAACAAGCCCTGGCTGATTCTTCCCAGAGAGCCCCAGTGAAGAAGGGGTCCGCAAGCATGGATCAAAAACATCTGCTTATGAGAGAAGTCAAACCCTACAGACACAGGGCACTGCTTGGGCACTAGTTTTGTACCAGACAGGTCAATCTCTCAGCAAAAGTGGTTGATGTCTGGGGGAGAGGCTCTGTGAACAGCACATTTTGAGTGGGCTGAAGAAGGGCAGCAGAAAATGCTTGGAACACTTAGAAAACATAGGGCTTTTCATCTGGGAGAGGGCTAGGATAAGACACAGTGCCTGCCCAGGCAAAGAAATCATCAACTTCCCTAGTAATTTATTTCCATGGCTCAAAGCAGGCGGTGCTGCACATCAAGAGGCCAGGCCAGGCCAGGCCAGGCAGCCTGCCCACGGCACAGCTCAGGCCCACAGCACTGCCAGATGGTCAGCACCCACAGGGACTTGGAGAGAGCTCCAGATATTTTAAACAGCAGGGATGGGTTGAGGATCCACCCCTGGGGTCATGCCAGTCCAGCAGGGAAAACAAGGGTGGTGGGTTGGCAGGAGCATCCCCAGCCCCTGGAGCCCACTGAGCATAACAACCTCCCTGTGCTGAGGAGGCTGCTACACAAACACAGACAGACAAATGTCACGGGCCCGAGGTTTCTGTGTAACCTGAAATTCATCCGACTGCCTCCGCTCACACCAGGCAAGAGCTTGCCCACACTCATTTATCCACAATGCAACACTGAAGCAGCAAAACCGACACTAAGAGGTTAATAAGAAGTAAATAGTGCTTTTCTGAATGTTATTTACAGCAGACACCATGGATCTGTGCACTTTCCCATTGCAATGGATGTTTATATCCTGAAGCACATGGGTTTACCAAGATTTCAGTCCCTGCACTGGGCTCACCAATCAAAAATAGCATTGGACATTCAGACTAGTGACCAAAGGTGAAGGAACAAATGCAGGCTTGAGCTGCTAATTCAGCCATGGCTACCACAAGTCCCATCACCAGCTGGACATTACTGCCAGCATCCCCCACAGTGCAGCACTGCCATTACAAAAACCCCCTCAGCACTCCAGTTTCTCACTCACTTGGGAATTTCTGGGTTCAGTGAGAACTGGACAAGGAGGACATGGTTTTGGAAACTGCTGTTTCTTGAAGGCAGCTGAAAGCTATCCGGGGCAGGCGGATTTCCTGTGGCAGCCCTGGCCAGCCTTTCCTCATTTTCCTTCTCTCTGCTAAAGAAGTGAAGATGAAATGCGACCATGAGATACAGCTGATGATCCATCAGAAAGCCAAACTGGGCAGTGAGAAGTCATTTCCTGAAACAGATCTAAAGCTGCATTTCTTAAAATAAAGCCTTCCTCTTTTTTCTTCTTTTTTTTTTTTTCCCAAATAAGCCCAGCACTCCACAAATCTTTGACTTCTACTTACATTAGCTCCTCAGCCAAGCCTGCCACATGTGGCCTTTTGGATGGAGACCCAGAGCTGGGAATTGGAGCTTTCAGGTCCTGCAGCCAGCTCTGTTACTGATGCAGGGAGAGCTATGAGGCAAGGGCTGGTCCCAGATCCTCCCAGAGGCACAGAGCTTCATCCTCAGTGGGGGCAGTTGGGATGGATGTGATGTTCTCCTTTGAGCCGTGGGCCCAAATACCATCCCACCACTCTGGTAACTTGTTCATCCTTGGTTTTGTTACCCTCTAAGTACCTGACATGGAAGGTACTGCTGGAACTGCCAACAACCCTTATTATTCTTTAAGCCAGATTAGAAGGGGGGGGGGGGGTGAATCCTCTGGGGTTTTTGCCCCTGCTGTGTCTCACTCCAAACCTCTAACTCAAAACAGGACATTGTCCCTTCCTATCAACCTCCATCTGTCCACATGCAGGTGTTCATTGGGTCTGCCACAGCAACACCTCTCCCACAGCAGGGCTCCTCTTTCCACCAGCTCTCCAGCCCCTCACAGATTTGCTCACAGATGAAACCCCCCTGAATGCAGATCTCTCCATTTGTTTCCTTTCTCCCCCAAAAAGCCTGGCAAATAAAACTGTTTAAAAAAAAAAACCATTTTCCATTTGGCCCTGCCAATCCCGCTCAGATACCACCAATACCCACGGTCAGGTCAGAGCCAGGAGCTTCTCCCCCACTTAGAAACTTCCTGGCCTGTCTCTGCTCAGATCTGCTTATACAACTCTGCACTTCAGCTTTAGTCACCGTGAAGGCTCTGGAAGATTCAGAAACACGAGGGGACATATGGCAAACATGCAGTTGCTGAAAAACATAGAAGGGGCTTGAGAAAAGCTTTAGTGTTGCAACTTTTCCACCAGCACATGAGGCCTGCAGGAAGGATAAGCTTCATCCTCCTGCTCTGACATCTGAGCTGACTCCTACCAGCTCCTACCACCCAAAAACCCCCCAGATATGTTCTTAAAATAAAACTTGTGTCCAAAAACAAAGTGGCATGACTCCAAATCTCTAATCTCCAGGGCAAAATTCTCCTTTTTTGAAGGTCCATCCTTCAAATAAAAAGCTTTAATTCCCATCCTGCTGAAGCAAAACTGGGTTGAATACCTCTTCTGCTGGGCTTTGTTGAGAGGAGTGGGCTCTAGAATAGAGAGAGAGATTCTTTTTCTGCAAAATGCAGTGCCTTAGAAGCCCTGCCCAGTGCTGTGTTTAGATGCAAACATATCATTTGCACATGGTGCAAGTTCACCAAAGGTCCAAGTTTTTCTAATAGATTTCTCCCTCAACAAAGTCAAAATATCACTCAGAGTCTTAGAATTACTTTCAAAAGTCATTTTTTTAAGTCAGAATATCACTCAAAGTAAGACAAAAGGGAAAAAAAAGAAGAAAGAATGAACACGCAGGTTGTGCTGCACTTCCCTTTCAGGTCAGTTATCCAATCTCATTTTTTTAAATGAAACTGAGCAAAATACACAGATTGTTAGTGCATGTCAACAAGAAATGCAGAGACCCAGAATTCCACTCACCTACTGGTCTGAGACTTTCATCTGCCTTTAATCCTGAAATAAAACATTTATTTCCAAATGTGCATTTCTGTCAATGACTATCACCAGAGAGACCAAATTCAGACACCAAACTCACTGAGATGCTGCCCAGTAGAGCATTTAAAGCGAGTTTGTCCTAAGACCATCTAAGCTTTATTTTCTGAGTTCATCTTGGGATTTTTGGAGCTTTCTATGGGGGTTTTTGGCCCTGGGAGGGGCAGCTGCACAGGACAGGGGGTTTGGGTACGTGCATGCGTCTTCAGGTGATGCCTCCAGTTGCAACCCACACGTTGTACCACTTTAAGAGCAGAGCCCCAAAGACAGAGCTCTGGCTCCCATAAAGATGTCAAAGACATCGCTCCTGTATTCTTTAATTCTGCCCGGGCATTTAATGGCTCATTAGCATGCATTCACACTTGCTAAAGGTCGGCTCAGGGACTAGGAGAAGGCGCAGTGAAAAGAGGCAGGAACAGCAGCGCTCTGTGCGGGCTGGCCCTCAAGGAGCTGCTGCCAGATTTGGGGAGAGCTGCGAGGCTTGGACAGCAATAAGAGCCTGGGCAGGGAGAAAGGAGGGGTGACAAAGGGCAGCTTTGCCCTTTTGTGCCAGGAATAGAGACTCTGGGAGAGCAGTACTCCATACACTGGGGAGAGAATGTCCAGCCTAGTTGCTGTTTCAGTGAAAAGCCACCACAAAGCCCTGGTGTGAGCAAGGTGAGGCAGGCAGGGTATGCCTGCTGCCAGGAACGCCAAGGAACAAAAGGAATAAACACAGCACTGAGCACTAACACAAATGGAATCATCATTTGTGTTCCTGTGAGAAACCCATACAAAGGTCATCAAATATCTCAAGCTGGAAGGGACCCATTAGGACCACAGAGTCCAACTCCACAATAATCAATAATATTTATCAGGTTACAATGTAATGCTAATGCCTGGTGGTTTAATAACAAATACTGCATTTAACTGCTGTGAAAGAAATCTAGAGGAGCATATCTATGGGGCACAGAGCATTCTAGCTAAGAAACATCCACCTGCAGCCACCTCTGACCCGAAACACAGCACGGGGGGTCATTAGCAGTGCAATTAGAGAGGGGACCAGGCATTTTTACATTGCAACTACAAGCACTGGCCATGCTTTCACAGGTCACAGCCAGCAGATAAGGGTCACCCCATGCTGTTTGTCCCAGCCCAGAGGCCATTTGAACTCTGGGATCTTCAGCCCTTTGAACAGGCATGGAGCAGTACCAGGATGGGGAGGCACACTCTCTTAGAAGACAGGGGCACATGATTCAATATTAAACTGAAAAGAGAACAGAAACCAGGTTAAAGGGGAAAAAATCAATTCTGAGAGGAAGAAGAAGAGAGAGATTGGGGAAGGATGGAAATGATGCCCTGGGAGGAAGCGGTTTCAGGAGCTGCCCAAGGACTGGAGATGTGAGTAAACACATGCATTGAGTCAGCCCCATGCTTCTCCACTGAGGATCTGTGTGTCAGACTTCATGAAGATGAAATTTGGAATGCAAACACCTCCCACATGGCTCTCAGGCCCTCTCTGCATTGGGACTATGAGCCACAGCTCCTGGAGATGAGCACACCCAGAACACCATGGGACACCCTGCTGAATTTGGTCCTGGCTAATGCTCAGGAACCCTTTGCCTACAAGTTAAAATCAAACACTTCTACAGAGGAATGCTACTGCCAGCCAGCCACTCACACAACTCTACTGTGGAATCTCTCTACAGCCTTTCAAATCATCTGTGAGCTCAGGGTTGGGTGTCTCTGCCTCAGATAAGCCTTCCTTGCACAGAAGGTGCCACCCTGGCACACCAAGCACACGATGCAAGCACAGAGCCCCACAGGCTGCCCACAGCCTTAGGTAGGCATGTCCCAGACATGTCCCTGTAGTTTCTGCCCCTCTTCACACTGTGTGAAGAGCAGACTTTCTCAATGACACTCCACACTAAAGGCTGAGAAGTTTCAAGTGTTGCTCTCAGAGCTCACTGCTGACTGCCAAAGCATGGCCAGACCCAAGGCACCACGGGAAGCAGCCTGGGATGACCCCAGGGCTCAGACACCACCCCTTGTTGCCAGAACAAGGCCTAAAAGCCAACATCCCACATGTGTCAGCAGCAGCAGGCACCTCCACAGTTCCTTCCTCACCTGTGGAAATGTTTTCTAAATCACTGCTTGAGCAATAATGTTCTGCTGCTCCAAAACATTGCAACAGCACAGCAGCCCCACTTTCTACAGGAGGGCAAGCAGGAATGCAGGAATACCAACAGTTCCACAGCTGGCCTAAGAAAAGACCTGATTTATAGAAACACACATTAAAAAAAAGGCATTTTGCTTGATTTGGGACTTAGACATTGGTCAGCCAAATTACATTGGACACACAGTCAAACAGCATCTGCAGGGAGCTTGTAAGCAGGGCAAGAGTGGCATCAGTCTGAGCAGGATGAAGGTGGATTCAGCTGACTGCTCTTCCCCACCACAGTTCTCAGCCCTGCCTGCTCCAGCTGACTTGGTCCTAACTTTTTTTTTTTTTTTAAGCTAACCCACTGGATTGGAATAAATGGAACTACCTAAACCTTCAATTACTTTACAGCAATCCATGTGATCAGAGTCAGCAGGAGAGCTTCGCAGTTTAACCCCAGAAAAGGAACAGGACAGCAGACATGCCCCATTTGATTTGTTCCTTATTAAATGTTTGCAATCTGTTCTTCCTGGGGCCAAACTGTTTCACAGGTGGAGGAGGGATGTAAGCTGGAGAGGGGATGCCCACCAAGAGTGACACCAGGCACAGATGCTCTGGCTCCAGTTCCTCATGGCTAAGGGACACAGCAGTCAGAGGTTTATTTTTCTTTCTTATTCAGGGGGATTATTCTGTTTTATCCATTTATTCTCTGGCTCACAGACATCTCAAGACAGGACCTTTGGCTGAGCAGCTCCTGCAGGCAATAAAAGCAAAGGCTTTTGGGAATGCACTAAGGAGAAAGGTCAGAGTTTTGACCACATTGTAAAAGAGAGATGCTACAGCAGTGTCATCTCCTTGTTGCCTGTTCTGGGAACAAGATCCCCTGGGCTCTGCAAGTGGCACTGAGGGCAAGAGACCTCAGGGTGCCTGAAATCAGGTTTGTGAGCTGCCAAGGAGCCAAGGACACCCTGTGCCCCACACAGTGTGACAACATACACAGACTGCTGTGTCTTCCAGCCCAGACTCAGCTTGTCTTCAGCTCCCTGTCTCCTACCCTGCTCTTTGGTGGGAAAAGGGGCACTCACAGTGCTACAAACCCTAATGATACAGGGTTTTGTTTCAGAGGACTTTACTTGATTCTGCTCAGCCCAAACCACTCTCCCATGCCCTGCACTCCAACAGCACCCACAGCCACTGACCCCTGAGCCCCCAGCCTGCTGCTAATGACTGGGACTACTCACAAAGCAGCTGGCACTGTGAGGTTACAGCACGGTGACCTGAGCTGACATTGCATCCTCTGCCACCAAAATAAGCCTCAAATATGCTGGCAGATGAGTGCTCCCCATCCTCCTCCCACGTGGGAAACACAGAGGGATTGACCTGCGGGGCAGCTGCCCCAGAGACAGAGCTGCATCTCCCTGCAGCTGCCTGGCTCACAGCTGCACTAGCACTTAGTATCAGCCAAAGGATTATTTTTAACTTCCATATTTATATGGTCCTTTTGTCTCTCCCCTTCAGGTTCTCTTCTACTAGGCAGTGCTTAGAAAAACCTACAGATAACAAGATTTGATGTGACTTAAAAGGAAACACTGCAAATGTGGTTTAGGCTCTGTTCCCTCTCTTCTTTCTGCCACAGGCCATCCTCTTCCCTTCTGGCAGGGGTACATTTGTCAAAAGCCACCCCACCCGCAGCACAGCCACAGACAGTGGGCAAAAAAGAAGCTCTCCTTCCTCCCCAAACCACACTCAAACACCACCTGCACCTCAGAGGTTAACAAATCAAATATTACCCATTTCTTTCTTAACAACAGCTTCCGGTTAAAAATTTAGGCATTTGGAATGAAAATAATTAAGATAAAAAATAAAATGCTGTTGTGTGTCTGAAAGATGTGGATCACCTTTATTTTCACATCTGAGCTTTTAGATGCACACCAGCATCCTCCATCCAAGAGGCAGCTACTATTACCAGCCAGGATGGGTGAATAGTAACTACCAAAGTAGGTGTGGGACTGGGCAGGTGAATAGTAACTACCAAAGTACAAGTGGAAGGAAGTCTATCTCCAGACAATGTGACCATGGGCACAGTGATTTGTATAGTAACAGATCTCATCCAAATCCCCAGGGTGGAGATACCAGCAGGGGAATCAAACCCAAGTGCTACTCTCGAAGCGTGGGGATCTAATGCAGGACCAGAAACCAGGGCACTGGCACTGAGCCATCATCCCACTGGCTGTTAAATGTGTTATGGACAGGGTACAGCAAAAACAAATTGCAAAAGCACGAGTGATGTTTCTAATTTGAGGCTGTGTTAAAACAAAACAAAACAAAACAAAAAAGCCTTATCTCCCTGGGCCTTAGTAGAGGCTAAAACCTCCCTCAGCTTCCCTATTTACGAAGACCAAGAGAGGAAGCATTCAGAAGTAAATGCTGAGGACTTGAATGAACTCAGCAGTTTTTTAGTGGTTTCAGCAGGGCAGCTGGAGTTGCATCGTGCGTCAGCTTGGCTATTCTCTGCAAAATAAACCCCAAATTTTCAATGAGCTGTCTCTTCCCACATCCCATCTCAGAAGTGATTGTGACACTCGCACATACTTGCAGATTTGACACCTGATGCTCTATTGCTGGTGAGTTTTCTGTGTCACTGGCAGCCCTGTGCTGGTAAGGGAGGCCAGACCAGCTCCTGTGCTCCAAGGCATCACCATCGTGCTGTGCTTTAGCCAGCCACAACTTCAGTCACCTCAACCAGTTCAGATGCTCGCAGCTGCTTACAAGCTAGAGAGACTAGTTTCATCTACAGATGCAAAACTGTTTATAAATCTGATCTATTATCCAATTCTAAAAAAATGAAGAAGAGAAACCACAAAAGCTGGATCCCCCAAAGCTGGGCCACCATCAGTAGCTGCTGTGTTGCCCAAGTAGTATGGATTTTCAGGATGAGATCTTTTGTGTTTCAGGGGGAGGAAGGGCTGCAGCATGGCAAGTGTTCTTCTGTAATTAGTGATGTGCCTGTGCACAACCAGAGCCCTGGGCTGAAGAGCACACAAATGACACTCACACAGGGAGCTGGGGAACAGTGGTGGTGGGTAACAGGATTTTTCTTTAGAGACCCATATGATGCTGATGCTCTGTGTCCCCCCCTCCAAGAAAAAATAGGTCTGGAGCAACTGAAGCTAATGAAGCTTGGCCTCCAACAAGCCAGTCTTTCTTCATTAGAGGCAAATGTGTGATGCCCTTACTGGGGCCTCTCCTCCCTCCTGCCACCTTGTTTTATGGGACCTTCAGGAATGCAATTAGGGCAGAGATGTTTCCTCCTTTGTCAAAGTGCCTGGCAGGCAGCCAAGGAGTTCGAAAGCCTGTGGCTTGTGCAGCCAGCTGCCCCTTCCCCAGCCCAGCTGCAGGCAGGAGGGCTTTCTGCCCCTCTCCCACAGCCACCCACATTTCAGAGTAGAGGGGACAGACTGATGTCTCAAAGATCTCAATGCAAAAAGGCAATCTCTCCACCCAAAGAAAAACTGGAGCAAAGCATTTGAGTGTTTGGGAAGCCTCTGGCTGCTTTGTCAGAGCACAGTGCTGCAGATAGCCCAGCTGCATATCTTTTGTAAGAGAAGTACTCTTGTGCAACTCATCCCCTATGGCCCAGAAGCCAGAAGCTGGATTAATGGTTTGAAACAGCTTCCAGAGCTGTTACCTGGATCTGGGGAGCAGCAGAACAAATGCCACTTATGAGTGACTAAGTGATATTGATTCTGAGTTGGATGCAACTTGAATTAATATTTACTCCACATTATAAATTACTCCCTTTTCCCACTTCTCTCACAGATGCAGGAGGCATATTAAACCTCCCACTAACAGGAAGTAAATCTTGCTGATTCTTTAGATTCTTTCTCACCCAAAATCTGCTTCTCCACTTCATGGGGGACTACAAAAGAACTGGAGCCATAGGCAGCACTGTTGCAGGCATCTCCTCTCAAAGGCTGACAAAAATGAGGGTCCAGTATTTATAAATGAATCCAGAAATTATTTTTTTTTTCCTAGCCAAAGAACCAAATGCCAAGAGACAAGAAACAAGTTCATTTCAGAGAATTTCAACGCCTCTTGGCTTCTGCTGGGAGTACAGGATGTCTGAGCATAACATGTCACCCATCCTGTGCCATGGCAGTGACCCAATGGGGACAGCTTTACTACAGATCATAAAAGGAAGAAATGCCTGCACAGATTGGTGATGGGCTCATGGGGCCTCTGAGCTGAGGCATGCCATAAACCACAGCCAGGTAGGTGCAAAGCACTTTGCCTGAGTTGATTTTTACTTCTCAGCACAGAAAACTGTGCTCTCCTCATGGTGCTGCCCAAAACCTCAGCTCGGGTTGGTCTGGCTGTTTTCTCATCGGCTCTGTCTGGGATGGGCACTCCAGGCTGATGGCATCACCTTGTTGAACAGCTGGGGCAGGTGTAAATGCATTTGATGGAGGACACCACAGCCTGTGTGCTAAACCTGAGGTTGGGTTCCACTGTTCAAAGTACAGTCAGTCATCAGAAATGCACTGAGAGGAAGTGACTGCCTTCTATGCAACCAGAGGATTCAAAGACTATAAATAAAACCCTTGAAGGCAGTGATGAGTTTCCCTCATGGGTCCAAGCCAAGAAACTCCCAAGCAAGGACAGAGACAATAATCTGCAGCAAAATGACAGCTCCCTACACTCTGCTTTTTTGGTTTGTGCTCTAGCCAAAACCTGTTGGTCCCCCCCTGCACTCCCCCCAGAGTGACAGGCACAGGGGTGACAAAGCCTTTCAGGGACAGACACTGTGCCCAGGAAAAGACAGAGTGAGGGCAGGGTGTCACTTCACCCCCCAGCAGGAACAAAAACAGCAACCAGCCACCATAGTGACTGCCCTGAGAATCAACCTGCTCCCAAGGCATCATCCAAACTCTTGTGGCTTCCAAGTCTACACGTGCTGGTGGACAAATGTTCAGTGCTGAGCTAAACACCTGGTCTTTTCTAAGAAGACCCCAGCTGTAGGGGGAAGAGAGCATGGTCTGCTGGCAGCTTCGGGCATTGCCCTGCCATGCAAGCTTGGGGTGGGCTGGTAAATCCCAAGCCTCTTGGCCTGACAAAACCACCTCAAACTGTTATGTCACTGGCACAGCACTTGCTACAATTCAGATTTAGCATCACAACTGCTGGAATTTATTTTAAAAAATTGTTTGTTGGCTTTTCTTTTAAAAGTCAACAAACCACCTCACACAGCCATGCCAGATGCCATCCTATCCCTCAAGCAAAGAGCTTGCTTGGCCTCAGCCTACCCTTGTTTTCTTTCATAGCTATAAAAAGGACTTTTAAATTACTTCAAAAAACTTCAGCAAATCCCCAGCCAGCTATGCTGTGCTTCCCAGCACCAGACATCCTCCACAGGGACAGAGGCAAGCAGGTGCAACAGAAGATACATAACTTGCTTTCCTGTGGAGCAGCAGAGCTCTAGCCCTCCTCCTATTAAGGAAATTTGAGCACAGGTGTTTCCTCTTGCAGCAATTGATCCACCAGTAACTTACAACCTCTCTTTATAGCACTGATGCCCTGCTTGCTTGTAAATATACTCCTTTTGGGTCTGATGATGCTTTCAAAGCAATGTGGTCTTCTGGAGAACTCCCAGGCAGTAGTGCTCCTAATTACTTCACAGCTGAGTTTAATTTTCCCCCATGTCTACCTTCAAACACATTTTTTGTGCTTGGTCACCCATCTTTCCACGCATGCATCAGCAGGGAGAGCCCCACAGACCGCCCAGTCTGGGCAGTCACTGTCAGGGTGGAACTGGCTTTTCCCATTGGATCCCAGCAGTGATCTCCAGGGCAATTCCAAACCCAGAGTATTGCCTGCCTCAACTTCAGCAGTGACAAAATCACTAGCCAGAATACAGGAAAATTAACACAAACATCCTCTATCCACCTAACAACACAATCACCTCAAACAGTCAGAAACATACAACCAAAGCTTATTGCCCACTCTGAAATATGCAGGGCAAGATAAACAGCAGTGGAAAAAAGCACCACTTCCCTGGAGAAAGCATAAAAAGTAACTATTTTTTCCAAGCTTACACTTGTTTGGATTTTTTGTCCAAGGTTTTCAGCTATGGAAATATTTTACTTGCTTGAAAGCAGGCAAATCTTAAAGAACAGCCCTTTGCCCTGATCCAGCTGAGGGAATTATGTCTGAGGGCTAATCCAGGCAATTATGTTCAAGGTAAGTTATTTGACCTTGGACTGATGAGGTTTTAAAACCATTTCAGCAAACACAGCTAAATAACTCATCCACCTTTGTTTAAGCAAAGCTGTCTGGCTGCAGCTCTCCCAGTGAATGACTTGTTTTCCCAGTGGGAGAAAAATCCATACATAAAACAACTTTAGGAATCTTTAATACAGCTTTTCTCTAATAACTAACAGCCTGAAACACAATCTTTCCTTTCACCTGTGACGCACCAGGGGATTATACCAAATACTTCATCTTTAAAAGAAGATTGTTTCTGCCTAGACGGGGAAGGATGGCACACATAGGAAAAATCCAACCTAGGAAAACACCAAAAAAGCCTCAGAAGATTCAAGCCAGTGCTGGTTTACTCTTTCCTAGGGAAATATGGACAAAACATGTACACAGTTACATCAAAATAACAACAGCTCTACTCATCCCCATGGGACCCAGGCAGCGGACAAACCCGCAGGGAGACAGCCTTTGACTCCAATGCTGGAAACCCAGCTCTGATGAGGATAATGCAATTTTTGTTCTTAATGTGGATCCCTCTAAATTTCTCCCTCCTCGTTCCCATAAGGAAAAGAAAGGGAGCACAGACTCCTCCAGAAACAGGGCACATTCCCTGCACACTCCATCCCGGCAACCTTCCCCATTTTGGGGCGGTTTTCTCGCTGCCACGACGCGCAGGGCACGAGGGAGGGAAGGCTCCTACCTGAGCAGAGGACTCCCTTGTACCTGGCGCAGGAGAAGTCGTCGCACTCGCAGAAGGGCCCGTAGATGTGGCCGAACTCGCTCTCGTAGCAGAGGCACTGGTTGCAGCTGCACTCGCCCCTGCCGCTGCACAGGGGCTTGCCTTCGGCCTCGCGGCACAGCGCGTGGTGCAGCTCGCCGCTGGCCCCCTCCTCGCACTGGCAGCGGGCCCCCAGGTAGCCGGGGCGGCAGTCGCAGAGCCCGCAGGCGTAGGTCCCGTTGCCGCTGCACTTGCCGCTGGCCGGCGCGGCGCGGCCGGTGCAGCCGCACAGGCAGCTGTAGGTCACGGCCACCTCCAGCGTGTCCCGAAAGCCCGCCGGCTTGATGGTGAAGCTGTGGGACGTGGCCTCGGCAGGGCAGCTCCGAGCCTCCACAGCCACCTCGAAGGAAACCTGCGGATCGGAGATGGAAGGTGACGGGCGCGGCCCCGAAGCGGCTGCCAGCGGTGTTCCCCGGCAGGGAAGAGCAAATGTCGTGGGGAAAACCCGTGGAGCAATTCCACGGAACCGGGCCCAGCTTCACTCCCAGGTGTGCAAAAAAAAAACCCCAAACAACAGCACATCTAGCAAGGGCACCTGCAGCTCAATGCACCAACATCTGCCGGTCCCATGAGGGGCTGAGCACCCAAAGCATTTTAAAACTCCCTGCTGTCAGCCATTCACAGCAATTTTCCCCACCACTGGTTTTTGTGATCTGCCTATTCCCATGAAACAAACAGGGCAAAACTCTAGCAAATAACCCAGTTTTCACACCATTGAAAATACAAAACTCTCCCAAAACAGGCACTATCAAAGATCTAACCAGCCCAGCAAAGAACCCAAGGTGCCTATAAGATCATTGATTTAGAAGGTTTTATGGGACTCCTGATTTGCATGTGGAAATGTGTATCAGCCCCACAGTCCCAAGCTTCTGGCATGCTGCTCACAGGCCATTTTAATGGCTGCTTTTTTCAAGCCTGGCTTCAGAAGGTTTCTGAACAATGTTCAGAACCTTCTGAAACATACGATGACATGAAATAACTCACACAAGCAGGTTAGATGTAAAAGGAAAGAAAAAGAACTAAAAAAGCAAACTTTATTTTCTGACTCCACTATATACAGATTAGCAAAAGTCACAGTGGATTGGAGGGTGAAATGGTCAAACTAACAGTCTATCGATTTTCTCTACCTACAAAGAAGAATGCAAAACAATCATTGTTTATATGAACAGTGTGAGAAAATTCAGTAGAAATATGTAAACATCAGAAGGCATTAGAAACTTCTAGAAGAACTTAAAAACTCTCAAAAGAACAGAGTAACAGTTCTACAAATCATTACATGGTTATACATTACACCCCCACTCGTTTTATGTTGCCACAATCCAGTGCCAGGGATTTTCTCCTTGAGAAAACCAGGACCACACTTTGGTTGCTTGCTTAGCCCCTGTTTTAATCCTGCTCTGTTAGGGCTGGTCAGCATTGCCCAGAGCTGCCAGTTAGAAAGGAGGATTAACCTTATTCCAAAGAAATTAGACCCTTTCCTAGGCCTCAGGAAGGAATGCTTTCTCTCTGGGGACATTTGGGGGTCACCTCAAGATCTCACTGACTTCTCTGTCCCACAGGTCAAGGGGTGATGAGTGATGAAGACACAGCAGCCACTCTGGTAGGAGGGCTGCACCCCCAGGAAACCTCCCTTGACCCCCTCCCATTCCCAAGGCCTGAAGCAATTAGGATAGAAGCTCAAATTACAGAGGAGGAGATCAGAAAGCAAGCTAAGGGGATCAGGGTAATCCTGCTCCCTTTCACCTGCTGACACCCACAGTCCCACGACTAAGCCCTGCCAGATTAGGGTCCAGTGCCAACATGATCCTCTTTGGGGAAACTTCCTTGGCAGGAGTTAAATCTCGTGGAAGCAGTGGGGCAGAAAGCAGCTGAAAAGAAGGGGTGGAGGTACCTGACCCCACAATCCTGTGGCATCTCTGCCTGTGCAGGCACCTTGACACTCTGGGTGCCCCTAAAATGGAGCAGTGCCAGTGCCAGATGCCTGCTGCACTCATGGCCAGACCCTTTATGGCACAAGCTGCAGCAGCTGGAGCAATCCCCCTGCTCCTGCTGAAGCTGGAGCCCAGGAACAACCACCAGATTGACTCTGCTTCCTTGGGGGTTCAAGTTTTGCTGTAGGAACAGGGATTGCTTTTACCCACCTATCCAAGACCCAGTAAACTCAGTTTAAAAAGCAAGGCCACTTCCCTGTTTAACACCTCACATGATCCTTATTTGGTGGGGTAAAACTCCAGCTACTGTTGACTCTTTGAAACTATTTTTATATGCCACAGCACTGAGAGCTCTGGTATGTTTGCAGAGTCACTCTTCTCAAATAAGGCAATCAGGCTGCTAATGAACCCACACCCATGGCCTTGGACAGCCAAAGTCTGAAGAAAGGGAGGAGGTTCCCCACTGACCTAAGCCCTCCTACCCCAGCCCTGCAGCCCAGCAACTCACCTGCATCAACACTCAATTTTAACAAGCAAAGCTTAGCTTCACTGCTTTTTGAAAAGCACAGGGTGGATTATGCCATGTTAACATTTATTTCAGTCTGTGCTGCCATCCAATAACCTAGGAACTGAACACAGGAGAGGAGGGCTGCTGCCTATGGAATTTCACAGGTGAGAGTGTGATGTGAATATCTGTGATTAAGGGAAAAAAGCCCATTTTTGACATCTGCATCCTGCTGCCTGCTCAGGACCTGTAGCTCAGTACTGTACACAAGATGCTTTCCCTCTTTCCTCACAGCTCACCTTGGACTGACCTGCATCACCCAGAACTACTTCTAGCAGAGCCACTCTCTGTGGGTTTCTCTATCATCATGAGGAAAGCAGAGGAAAATGAGCAAAACTGTGTTTTATTGCTCAGCACCACTCATCAATGGAGGGAAGCAGGTGAAAGAGCCTCTCCAGGGAACAGATTAAAAGGCAGACTCACCGTATCTCCAATTTTGAGATCTCCACACTTCCTGAGCCCAGGATAGGACAACCCATCCTGGCAGGTGGCTGTGAAGGTCAAGCCAATGTCCTCAGGGCTGTCCCAGACCGTGAGCTCCACCTTGGACCGAATACTCTGCAAACACAATGGGAAAGCAAACCATCAAGCTCCCAAACACAGAAGGATTTCTTCTGCTTTAGTCTCTTCTCCCGGTGTTTCCAGAGAGTGGGCAGGACATCTCTGCACCTATATGAAAAAAAATCACCCCTGCACACACATTGACATTTGAGTTTGACTCAACCAGCCCAGAAGACTTCTGATAGTCACAAATAGATTCACAGGGAGCTGCCTACCACCCCTGCAGCGTTAATGGACATGCAGCCAGTACTGGAAACATACAGGTGCACAAGAAGAAAAACTTCTCAACCACAAACTCTGAATTGAAGGTAAGAGCTTTCTTCTTTCTTTCCTTCTCTTCCACATAAACCAGCTCCTGATTCTCCACTGGCAGCTGTCCTACAAAGTCTGTTGTGCAGCACGAGAACATGTGAAACTGCACTAACTCTGTCCTGCTTTCTTCATTTCACCCAATGGGTCAGAAAAATGTATTCTCCCTCTTAGAAGAAAAAGCTGAACAAAAAGCACCCTTTCGTAAGTGTCAGCTGGAAACAGCACCATGGGAAAAAATTAATGAAAAATCTCTTTCTTTGAAACAACTTTTCAAAGTGAAGAGCATTTTCCATCTGTGAGGTTTTGGTTTGCTCTACTCCTTTCTTCTGCTTCTCAACTCTCTGCCCTGCTGCATACACAGACTTTTTAAGTCACAACAAAATGAAGTTTATAAATATTAATCCGGAATGGCATCGTTTTGTTTAATTCTTCCAATGGCTGGAACTGATTTTCATACCAGTGGTGTCCAAAAACGACAAAGTTTTTCAAAATGGAGCTTTTTGTACAAATATGCTTATTATCCCAAGCCAGCTTCCAGCTCCATCCCTTCTCCTCTTGTCCCTAGCCCTCACCAAAGAGGCTAGATTAAGGAAAAGTGCTAATTCAGACTTCTTTCCAGTACATGTGATGAAAAAAGCAAGGTTCACGTGCCAGCAAAGAGCCAGTGCTTCTAGAAATGGACAGGAAATAAATGAGTTTTGGCCAGATTACTCTAAACAGTCCTTGAGGAAAGAAAAGAATAATTCCTATCTCTCTACTGTAACAGAGAGGTTTTCATGAGGTAGCAACTGGGACCACAGGGAGCATCCGTTGCCTGTGGGCTGAATGCTGCGTGTGCCAATTGCCAATTAGTCTATGGATAGATTAATCTTTGGATGCTCTGCCCAAATTATCCTGTAGGAATTAGCTGCTACACTGATATGCTCCCGTGTCTTCTTTCCCAGAGCATCCCATTGGTAGCATAGCAAAAAACAGGACACCAGGCCAAGCCTCAGTATGGCCTTGCACAGGCTCATCCTATGTTCCTAGACAGATGCCAAATCCTCTTATTAGCCCTGTATAATCCGGCTGTTACCCTAAATGCAGTGCCATTATTATCAGCCCCTTGGCACTGTTACACACCAGTGTCTTCTGACAACACCACAGCCACCACGGAGGGCAGCTGGTGGCTGCAGCAAGAAACACTCCCAGGACCTTCATGGATTTGGTTTAGGAAAGTGCTTCTTAAACCAGCATCTCATTTGCTCTCATCAGTCCAAACCCAGCTCTGTGTCTGGGCACAGCCTCCCATGAGCTTTTCTCCCAGGTATGTTGAGATTTGGGGAAGGGCAGGGAGAAAGCAGTCCCTGTTCTCTTTTGCATCACACCAGGTGGGATGAGGGAGAAGGGACAGTGTGCTGAGCAGATGAAAAGGGACATGGAAGATGAAGAGATGGAGAAGAAGAGATGAAGAGATGATCTCCTAAGCAAGTCTTAGGATGATGTGTGCATCAGTGAGGGGAAGCAGATGAGAGAGGACCAGAGATGGGGAAAACACTGAAGGGGAGGGACTGAGCCCAGGCCTAGAACATCAGCCACTGCCACCCCACAGGAAAAAACAGTCCCTGTTTGCAGATGAAGGATTTCTCCAGGCTCAGACTTTCCTTTACACAAGCACTACAAAAAGGTCCACTCCCACCTGGGAAACAGAATTTTAGCCATCTCCTTCAGATAGAATTTCCTCCATCATTTCAGGAAAAAAACAAAGCCACCAAGAGGAGCCGGGCTGGGTGGGCAGCAGGTTCCCAGTGGCCCTGAGCTGACTGTGGCACAGGCAGGAGCTGCCAGCTCCCCACAGCACTCCTGGGGGTCCCAGCCCACACCCATCACCCAGCTGAACAGGCAAGAAACTAACCCCAGCCTCAGCAGTCAGTCAACCCACAGAGCTCATGCCATGGGTCACCTTGGTCAAGCACCCAAGTGGTTTCCAGCCAGCTGTGCCAGAAAGCTCAAAGCAAAGAGAGGGAGGGAGCAGTGGTGCAGCCACAGGATTCCCAATGGTTTTCATCAGCTTGTATTGATCAGCAAAAGCTTGAGGGGTGGGGAAATGGAGGCGTGGATGTATCTTATAGCTGAAAACACAAGGCAAAGGGAGGTTTCCACATGATGGCACTGAGGCCACATGCAAAGTCAATGTGGAATAAATATTCATTTCTTTCTCCCCAGACAAGCATCTCAGCCACCAGACCCTCCTACCTCAAGGGGACAAACTGGCACAACTGGGCTTTTGATTAGCAGTATCTCCTGGGCCTCATTAGCAGCATTAACTGTTCATTGCCTTCCTCAGAGGGTGAAGCTTTGGGAACCACTCTTCCCAAAGGCAAAGCCAAATGCTGCTTTAACTGCAGGGAGCTGGGGGGAAAGGAAGGAAGAACTTTACAGATCATGCAAAGCACTCCATAACCCCACATGAATTCTGGTTGTGTAAACTCCTCCCAAGAAGTTCTTATTGACCCTCTGCACTAATGAACATAGTACCAAGAAGAGCTTGCAGCCATCAAAAGCTGTGCCCACAGGTTCCATACATTAACAACTCTATCTGAGGGCTGACCTGTTACGGGGTCAGATCTCCATGCCCAACACCCAGCAATATCCTTGCAGGATCATGAAGACCTGACCCATAAGAATTCAGGGAGAAGTCAACACAATGTTGACACTAACTATGCCATGAACATGCAATTTAGCCTCTTCTAATTGATCTGCTCCCCTGATCTCCATGGAGATAGATGACATCAGGTCAGCAATACAACTCCAGGTCCCTTGCTGTCCTCCTCACTGTGCCAGGGCAGGCTGCCACATAGGCAGGACTCCTTTGGGACTATGGTCATACTCATATGGTGTTGAAAACCAATGGGCTGCACGGAGAGCAAGGCAAGAATGAAACCTTACCTAGACCTAGTCCCATGCTTGAGAAGTCTCTAAACATCAGATATCACAGAAATAATCTATTTTACCTTCTGGTAAGGTGCTCTGGGAGAGATCTGTTTTAGATGAGGGCTGTGTTTTGTGGGTAATTCTGCACACAAGAGACATGAGTTGAAATTTCTGCTGTCCCACAGGCTTTCTTAGATAGCCATGCTTCTTGTCCTCCTCACACACCTTGTTTCCCTCCCCAGGGTGGACATCCCAGCTCCAGCAGTGTGGAGAGGACAGGGGAGGGAGGCAGCCAAGATGGGTGGAGCACACTGGGGGCAGCTGAGCTGGCCAAGCTCTTAGCACTTCTCACTTCAGCAGCTGTGGTATTAAAATGCACTTACGTTGTAGGCTTTGACGATCAGCTCAATGATATTCTTGGAATCTTTGTGCAAAATCTCCACTGTTGTTCCAGGGATCAAAGTGGTAAAGTTCTTAAAAAAAAGACAGAAGAAAAAGTAAAATGTTGAGGTGCAGAGAGGAAAGCAGAGGATGAGAAGGGATTGACCCCATGCCAGGGACACAGGCCACACATACTGCCCCATCACCCAGTGGTGTACATGGTATGTTTTGGCTCTGGTTAATGTGGAGCTTGCAAAAGTAAAGCAGTGCTAATGAAGCATGTCAAATATTAAACAAAACTCATGGCCATGGGACAGGAACAAACATACCTGGCTCTGCTGCTGGAGGGGGCAAGACCCAGCCGCTGTGCACTCGGGAAAGCTGGCACTGCAGGGAGGGAGGGGCGGCTGTCCCAACTTCCCTCCCAACCCTGAGCATCCCCAGGAGAGGGGTGGAGAACAAGCTCAGCCTTCCCACTCCCCACGGGCGAACAGCAGCATCCCGACCATAGCAACACGGCTGCTTGTTGTTCCTGCTCGAGCCTCGAGGGCCTCAGCAGAGGTTTCCAAAAGCAACCCCGCCTGAAACATCACCCCTGCATCTGCAGAGCAGCAAAACCCCGCAGGACGGCTCTAGACACAGGTTGGTCTTTGTGCCTTGGGTCAGCTTTCCTTTCGAAGGGGAGAGCAGGAATGGCAGGAGAGTTCAAATTGTGTGTGGCACGTCAGGGCCCTGGAGTCCGTGATGGAAAAACACAGCTGGGCAGAAACGCTGTGCATGATTAGGTAACGGGATTAGGTCACTGCAGAATGGGCCGAGCAGGTTTCTGCTCTCTGGCACGCCGCACGCTGGCAGCCGTCCGAACATCCAGATTAACACCGCGTCTATTTTAGCTTTCACATGCTCACTGACACACATATATCTCTTTGCTCTAAGAAGCTTTAGTGCTTTCTGCTGAAAGGACTAGCGGGGCTGAGCCTTGCCTGCCTGCACCAGGCAGCCTGTGGCCACAAGCATGCACCCCTTATCACTGCACACACGTCTTTGCAGCTGTCTCCACTCCCCAGGGCTTCAAGAGACATTTCAGTCTCCCCCCAGCCCAGGCAAGTCAGCAGCACTTACCTTGTAGAGCATGTAATGACTTTTTGTAACAGCAAAAATCAGGTGGATGTTGTTTTCAGCAAGTTTCTCCCCAAGAAGTGCCAGGGAAGGATAATCCTAGGGGGGAAAAAAACAGGCAGAAAGACTGGTGGGTAACACAGAAACAAACACTAATTTCCTTGCTCTTCTCTTCCCAATAGCAAAATTCATTCCAGACACATGGCGTGTTTTGTTGTGGGATGAAGTCCCTGATGTACCACACAATCCCAACTGAAATAGTAGAAATCTGTTAAAATATTTCTACAGCACTGCTCACTAAAATGCATGACTGACAACACCACTAGCCACAGCAATACCCAAACCACTGGGTTATTTCTTTCCCCTTTCTATTTTGCCATCAACAGATGCACATGTGCTAAATGGCTGCTACCTCAAGGGGTGTGAGGCAGGGAGATCTAGAACTGAAGAAAGTGGAAATGTATCAATTTTTTTCTCCCAAAGCACAAACATCCATTGCCTGTTCTTTCTGTTTTTTGGGACCAGAAAGAGATTACAATAAGCTTTTTAATTCTGCAGATTTCCCAGGCAGAGAGGATAGCAGGGAGACACTGCTCTAGCAACAAAATAATGAACCAGGGCTCAATTTCAAGAGACCAGCTTGAGTTTAAAACTCCTGCCTGCTTCTGAAGTGCTGTCCTTGGAAGAAACCATCTCATTTACTTGAATATACTGGAGGGCTGATTGAGAGCCTCAGAGATTCAAACATGGAAATGCCAAGGCAGCATCCCCATGCCAGTTCTCCAGCATTAACTCCACATAAGGGAGCCAGTTCAGGGACTGTGCTCCCTTCCATATACACCCACTTTGTAGGATTGCACCGGAGGTTCTACTGTAGAGCTCAGCTTCTGACCTTAACACAGCCACACAGGCTCCCCTCCCCTCACTGGGTGACATTCAGGGACAAAAATCATAATTAGTGTATGTGATCTGCTGAATAAAGCACTATTCTGCAGAAGGATGGGATAATGAAGTGGCAGGCAAGTGGTCATTCATCCCAGAAGTTTCCTCCATTTAGTTAATTTTTAAAAAGGGCTAGTTTGGTGTTTATTACTAAGACTTATGTTAGTGTTGTGCTCAAAGGCTATGAGTAAAAGGAGCATTCTGTGGTACTTGCTCATATAGTCACATCAAGGTAGATACACCCTCCTCAGGAAGAGTCCTTTGGACAGTCCTCAGACTCCATCCCCCTCAGACATATTTTAGAAAAGGGATGACATATTCTGTTTCCTCTACACTTTGCAGGCAAAATGTAATGCTCTTCAGGGCACCAAATTACTTTTCCATCCCTTGCAATGAGCTTTGAAGGAATTCACTAAATCACCAACTCATTTTTGACCATCGCAGCATCCACTATGGGGGAATGCCCAAAGGAAGAGCAAATTATATTTGCGAATTGCAGAAGCTGAGTTAAACCAGGCATTGCATTTGCCAAAAGCTGCTGGAGTAGGGGTTGGCTGGTCTCCAGAGAGGTCCACCAGCCCACGAGGTCTCTGAGGGCTGTGCCTTGTGCCCCACTCACCAGCTGGCTGGACGCGCTGTACTCGTTGGCTTCATTCAGGTGACACTGGCCATCGTGGGGCTGCACCAGCCCCCCCAGCTTCCCATCCAGGGCTATGTGGGGCACATCATCCGTGGTGAAGACCAGCAGGTGAGATGCCTCCTTACGCCAGCCAATCTTCTCCTGGGGAAAGCAAACCCTATGAGACAGCAGCCTGCCCCTGCCAAGCCCACGCTTCACCCCTCACCCTGCACACGGTCCCAGCCACGTGCCTGGCCAGCAGCAGACCCATTAGCATTAATTAGGGGAGCACCATGCTCCTGTCCACCCACCCCTGGTACAAAAACAAAATGTCAGGAGCCCATCCAGCATTTCCCAGCATCTCCTTCCAACGCATTAATTTAAAAGGCACGAGGAGGTATGTGGACTGTCCACCAGACCTTCTCTACCCAGATCCAAAAGTAAGAATTTCAGCTGCTTTTATAGCCAAAGGAGACCTGCCAATTTCCTCCACACACATTTAATCTGACCTTGTTTCCTCAGCTCTGTGGAGAGGCCAACACAACAGCAAGAGCTGCAATATCCCAGCTCAGCATTTTCATTACTGCCTGCTCATAAAGGCTTTGTCTGAGCTGTGACGGACAAAGCGAGGTGCTTACCTGAGGGGACTGGCTTTGGTGCAACCACACTCATGCCCAGGCACTCTGCCCTGATCCCCTTCTGCACACATCTCCTGGAAGCCACGGTGCCTCTGCTATTTCATTGTTCAACTCGACACATGCCCCAGGCAGCTCCCTCCCCCTGCACCACAGCCCAGGAGGGCCAGGGCACACACAGCCAGAGCACAGCAGGGACCTCTGGCATTGGTGCTGGCACTAATCCCACACAACCACTCTGCACAGTGCTGCTCTGAGAAACCTCTGCCTATTTAGAAACATGGCAATGTCAAGACATTCTGTACTGCTCCCTATGAAAGCACTGAGGTGTCAAGCACAGCACATGAAGTGTCCTCTGACCCCTCCTTGGTTCCTCTGTGCAAGGATCAGACATTATCACTGCCCTTGCACAAAGAAAGATGCAAGAACAGATTTTTTTTTTCAAGTACAGGGATAAGATCTACATTGCAAACATTTCCATCCCATAGAGCTTCCCCAGGTTTCCAAGTGTTCATCAGCCAAGGAAGCAGATCTGTGCCTGTAACAGCACACTGAAGCACTTTATTGCAAAGGAAGTGGAAGGAAACAGAGATGCCCAAAGGAAATTTTTGCAAACCACTGCGCTGCCTCACTGGCTGCTCCTGCTGCCAGGTCATTGCTAGGTTGGGTGAGCAGGGAGATCCTGCCATGGCACAGATTGGAGGCAGAAAGTCCCATTGTCCAGAGTTTGGGCTGGCCACACTGACCATCTGCCAGCAAAGACACTGCCCCACACCTTCCCTCCCCACACACTTCCAGCATCCCACTCCCTCCAGACCCTGGCTCAGAGTACCAGCACACAAATCCTTTGGGAAAGCACAAGAGAAAAGCTAGGTCACTGATGGGAACACGGTGCAGATGGAGATACCAAACTCCTCCAGAGTTACTGCTCAGCTTATTTAGCAAAACCCAAACTCTGCCCTGTTTACAGGAAGGTGCTGGCTCTTCGTGTGGTAAACACTGGAGTGGGCAGGGCAGGAGGGCAGAGCAGGCAGAAGGGTGCAGAATCACGTGTGCCAGCACAATTTTCGCCTCCAAATGTGAGTCATAGCCCAAAGCCTGCTGATCTTTCCAATAATATAACTCTTGCTTCAGGGACGCTATTCCAGAGTAGATCCCTTTTTCCTCCCCATTACAGAAGGCTTGTTTTCTTTATTGACATTTTAAAAACCCCCACGATGCATATAAGGCCATAGGAAGAAATTTTTGGCAACACACATCCTTTACCATGCACTAGCACGTTACAGTCCAGCTCAGGAAGCAATGAGGACTTTTTGCTCTGGGAAGCAGGATTCATTCCTCTGAAGTTACCCCACTGGACAAAAGGCTAAAACCTCATGCCAAAATACAACTTCTTAAGAACTCAACCCAAAAGTGATTACAGCTCTAATAATGCAAGAGGCAGTTTTCAGTCTACTCAGCCACCAGACAGAAGCCCATCCAATTCACTTTTCTTTGAGTATCCAAAGCTGATTTATTTTTAAATTATTAAGGCCAAGAAACTCCCAAAGAGATTAGAAGGATTAATCTGAGTTTCATTTCCTTAGAAATGTGCTGCACACAAAGAAAAGGAGCTGCATTCAAGCAACAATTACAAAGTCACTTCAGGGGTGCTGGTGCTGGTCACCTGCCTGCTAAGCCCACCTTTAAATCATGGGTTAAGAATCCCTTTGCAGACAAACTCCCCATGACTGACACAACTTCTCATGTAAATAAAATCAAAACTAGTGTGGCTGCTCAGTTCAGGAACTCACTCCCAAAAAGCAATGAGCACCCACAATCTCAGTGCCAAAATCCAGGCACCGAAAGTATGTGATGCCTCAGAGCATCAAACCAGGGTGCCCTGGGTGGGCTGGCCAAGCCAGTGCTGAGCCCACATCAAAAAAAGCTGTAGACCTACAAAAAAAAGCCCCCCAAGGAGGCTGGCATGCCAAGGAGCATCTCACAGTGCCTCTGCCAGCAGCCTCAAGGCACTGGAAAATACAGCTCTGCAGCATGCAGTTTCCACTGAGAAACCCAGAGCAGCACTCCACTCTGCTTAAAGCAAATAACCAAGGAGAACTTCATTTATTTTTATTGGACTGCGATTCCTGAACAAGAAACCCTGCACTGATGCCTACCCCCTCATCTGGTTTTTGATCCTTATGGGATAAGAAGAATTTTTAAAGCAGGGGTGGGACTGGACCCAAAGTAGTGTAACATGTTTCCACAGGGCTTGGGCTGCTATGGATCCTGCCCCTACTCCTACAACCAGCTGCAGTTGCCTTCTGTACCCCCAAAAAAACCAGCTTCTCACTCCATACAGCCAATAGTGACTGGCAAAACTGCCACAGCTGCCTCAGCACAGATCTCCAAATACTACTGAAAAAGCTGCAAAGCCTGTATTTCCATGCCTGAATAAATACCTACATTTATACTTTGGGCGCTGAATAAAAGCCATTCAATTGCCAAGACTCAGTTGCCAGAAGACCCCCCCCACAACCTTGATTCATCAACTTGTCTAAAACCTCACCAGTTTTTCAGGTGCAGACCTTCTTGGAAGCAAGAAACAGATACAGGTGCAAGACAAGTATGCCTGAGGGATCAAAAGCCAAAACCTCCTTCACTTGGTATTGCTCTGAAAGGCACCTCAGTGTCTCCCAGATGCCTTGGCTATCTCCAGCCACCAGTGTCTAGCAGGCACCAATCAAAACCATTGCAAAAGATGCTTCATTTTCCAATCTGGCATTATCTCCTCACTTCATCTTAGCATATAAGATCTGAAACTTACACATACCACCAAGCCATATGAGGCTTGCACTTAGAGAATGGCAAAAAACCAAAATACTGCAAATGGAAAATATAATTATGGAAGGCTGATTAATATTCCTGGCATACTATTTTAGCATCAGAATAAAGGCTTATTGTCTCTGGCTCTTTCATTGCCTTGAGAATAACATTTACCATATCTTCATCTTTCAGAAAGGAGCCAAACCTTGAGCATACTCCTTAGTCTCTATTAACTGTACAAACTTTCCCCATTCCTTGGGTTGAAGACCAGGCCAAAACATTACTTGAGTGCTACAGAGCCCTTAGGCAGCTCATGCAGAAGAAATGCTTGCTATGCACTCCAGTGTAAAAACATCTCGTCAACACAGGAGGTATTGTTTCTGACACCTCAGAAGGGGAGAAGGCTTTGTTTAGACACCATGGCTTGGACACAGCGAGGCTCTGCTATGCCACGACCAGCTCTCCCCTTGATGCTGAGCACAAAGTGCTTCATGAGCAACACCCTGCATGTCCCTGAGGCAGGGGACTTTCTAAGGTGATAACTAGCCTAGAAAACGCTGGAGCATGCCAATGAGATGCAAAGGGGTGCCACAGCAGTGATGAGGAAACCCACCTCAGAAGTCACCAAGGCACACATATGCTGCTCTCCTTGCACGGGAGGGGGAATAGTTCCTGAGTTAACAGAAATTACTGTCTGTTTCTAGGGTTTCCATCCCATGATACTCCATTAGTCACTGCAGGATGAAAAACTCCATGCCAACAACATCCTCATCAGCAAGCTGCACTTCACTGCCACCCCAGATGTCTGCAACCCTCACCCATCTCAGTGGTGGTGAGCCTCACCACAACCCACAGCCACTGACCAGCCTGGGCCTTCGCTTAGGGACCACAAGGGAAATTAAGCAATAAGTTCCCATTTTGACTATGGGACCAAACATCCTAATGGCAATCAGCTGCCTTGAAATTTTGCCTTTTTTAACTCTGGACAGACAGAATCTTTGCTGCTCATGGCTGTGATGTGAGGTAGCTGCTCTGCCCAGAGCAAGGCATTGCCAATGCAGCATGAGTCACAGCACAACCAGTTCTCCTGCCTTGCACACCAGGCCCATGGACTTCCTTTCCCACACCCAAGCCCCAGTAATTAATTGGTTGCTGTGGCTGCAGAAATTCACTGTCATGACCTGCCATATCATGCCAACAGTCATGCATGTGCACTTGCTCACCTTTGCTCACCTTTCCTTCAGGCTGCTCATTCCTGAATTTAGATGGTTACCAGCATCTAAATTCATCTTCTAAATTTAGAAGGGACCGGGCTGTCTATTCAAGAAGGACAGTTAAAGCTTTTGGTCCTTACCAACAGTCTGAGACTGCCACAAATACAGAGGAAATATCTTGCAGGTCTCCTGCCTTCCACCAACACTTCAGAAATGAGCCCTTGTGATACACACTGAAGCACTGCTGCACCACAGGGAAATATTTGCCTGTTTTTGCAGTAACATCATGGAAGGGAGTGCAAAAACCCACATGGTGAATGGCACAACTGAGTCACCCTCCTGAGCATCCCTGCTCTAACCATGGGAGCCACCCCTCCAAATCTGAGAAGCACTTTATATCCAGACAGTTATTGGGAGCAGCACTGTAGCTGTGCCAACAATATCCGTGGGAAGATGCCCCAGTGGGGCAGGCTCAGTCCTGCCAGGAGCATGAAACACAGAGAAGCCAACCCAGGCAAGGAAAGATCAGGTTTCCCACTTTCCTGCATCCCATCACTCCCACAGACCATGCCTATCTCCCAGCTCCCATAATTCAGACCCAGAAGAAAACATGCCCAGCCAAAAGGACTAAGCAAGGCTGAAGCAAACACAAAGCAAATTGCAGCAATAGGGGGAAAAGCAAATAGAACCATTCCTGATGAGCAGGGAAGCTCAGCCTCATGTCAGAGTGGAGCAAACACTTTCATTCATGACAAAAGGATATGGAGCAACCATCTCAAAAAACCCTAAGGATATGGCTAACATGGCACCAAGCTAATGAACTCTGCTCCAATTCTGCTGACAAAGAGGGAGAGAAGGCTATCAGCACCCAGAGGTGAGATCCTCCCCCCACACACAGAGGGAAAGTATGAGGAGTAGGAACCAGCTCCAACCCTCAACATGAGTCTACTGCTGCAAGATGTGTTTGACACACCCTTGAAAACCACACTGAGCTGACGTGCAGTACTGCTGTACACAAGTGTATCTGACTCTGGAAGGATTCTGTCCCAGGCACTCAGCACCAAAGGTCTAACTGTGTAATGAAATCTCAGCCCTAAATTTGCTTCTGCAAAATCTCCATTTTTTCCCTTTAAACTAGACAAAGAATTAACCTTTCTTCCTTTGCCTATTTATCTACGGAAACACATAGAAACAAAAGCCTCTACTTTTAAAAGCATTTTTCAGTTTCTCCAAGAAAAATTTAGTAGTTACTTCCAAGAAATGGAAAACTGAAGCTTTGCCTTGGTTCAAGAACAGAGCAGAAGAAACCTCCAGAAATCAGAACAACTCACCTTGCACACAGCAGCCTGCAAAATGGCATCGAAGCCACCCTCTGGAGCATCTCTGTTGCGGGAAACCTTCTGTTTCTGGACTTCTTCGTTGAAACGGTCGACTTTATCCGTCAGGGACAGGAGGTGGCGGAAGCCAAAGGAGGGGACACAGCTGGGGAACAGCTTATAGCTGTGGGAAGAACAGAGGAGTGGTCAGCTGGGCAGAACCACACCCGCAGCCGAGAACTGCACAAGCTCCCAGCTCTACCAGGTTGGTCTCGAAGATTTTGTTCAGAGGGTTGGAATACTTTTGCGGTGCTTTGTATTTTGGACACTTCAACTTCTGGCTGTTGCACCAGCCCACCACCCTGGGCCATCCTGCTTTGCAGTTTCAGCACTCATAAAGTGGTTCTCATTGGGGATCTGCAGCCAAGGATGCGACCCAGTGATAGGGAGGCTGCAATTTGGCAGATCCACCCTCCCCAGCAGCCCACGAGGGCCATGGGAGCCATGTCCCACACCTGCAGAGTGTGTGGGCTGGTGTCAAAGGGCAGGAGCATCACTGCTGAGAGCTACCTTTCCCCTCTTCTGCAGTATAGATTTTCACTGTGAAATCCAGTTTTCTTGCCAGTATGAGCCACCCTACACCTACAGCACATGACCAGGCACCTGGCAATTGCCCAGTATGAGATGGAGCAATAACCAACACCAGCTCAAGCTTCCTCCCACTCCGCCTGCAAGCTGGTGAGCAAACACCATCTCTGCTTCCCAGGGCACCACCAGAGCAGAAGGGTAGGAGGGGCACCCTAAGGCAGAGAAATGTCTTGGCAGGCTACCAGGAAACCTTTTGTTTTCCATACAAAACCATGAGAAGGCAGTTTTGGTGCTCACTTGGAGAACTCAGCAGAGCAGCTCCTGCGGCATAGGAGATCAGTGAGTGTGTGCAGGAGAGAGGCATGGGAAGGGTTAAGAAGAAATGTGTTTAAATAGGAGTTGGCCTTGCACTAATTCACTCTTATCTTTAAACATATAACCCAGAGTACAATTAAAAGCTTCTGCTGACACATGACCCACTATGGGTAAGTTGCAAGAGGCTTTTTACACAAAGGAGTATTTAAAATTTACCATCACTGAGAACTCAAATTCCTCACAAGGGACCCCCAAAGCAGGGATTTCCATAAACACACACACCCCCCTCACTAACTGTGGGGCAGGTCTTATTGCCCTGGGCTTGGCTGGCAATTAGAACCATCCCTTTTGATCCGTGATCCACGTCCAGACTTGCATTGCGCTCGCACCCAGGGCAAGGCAAGGAGTCTGCCATGTCTGGAACCTCTGCACTTCAGGGTCTCAGCAAGCTGCCCTGAGCCCAGCAGGATGCTGAGTCAGGAGCAGAGGGGATGAAGGAGACAAGTGGAACAGGGCTGCACCCCACCCAGACCTACAAGTCAGTCACAACCACAAGGAAGAGGAGAGCAGACTCTGGACCAGGGGCAAAAAAAGACCCACTGCAGCTCAAGTTTCCTTGCAGCTTTTCTTAGATGCTGAACGGATTGTTTTGACACCAGAAATAGCTGCAAACAAACCATGCCTGACAACCCACCTCGCTGCACCAGGGACATGTGTCAGCAGCCAGAGCCCCCACACAGAGCAGCCTGGGGAAGGAGATTCCATCAGACAGCAGGAGCTAGCACCCCTGGTCTGAATGGAGACACATGACAACTGGAAGGGAGCACCTACCAGATGAACTGCTGCAGGCAATCCTTCCTAAATGTCTTCCCAAGACCAGGCCCGCTTAAAGTAATCAATAGAAAGAAAAGCAACCACCAGGGTAAAGCCAAAGGAACACACAGATAGCCTGATCATGGTGGGAAAAGCTGACATAGCAGCTCTGGATGTTCTTGATAAAAGGCCATTGGAAGTTTCAGGTGCACCTTTGTTGCTGAGTTGTCCAGTTCCATCCTGTCCTCCTTTTGCACCCATCTCCTCCTGCATGTTTCACTCTGTTTCACTCAGCAATTAAATCACTCCAATTAAATCACACACCAGCCAAACACAGTTTCCAAGATTTCTCCAGCTGGAGCCTGTCTCCAGACTGAGGGCAGGTGTCAGAGACTGAGGATGACAGAGATGACAGGATCCCTCAGAGGCTATGCCAAATTTCTGGGAGAAGCACTGTGAAGATTGTGGTGTGCAATGCCATCATGGCAGAGACACCTTCCTGGCTCAGTGTGGTCACTTGTGCCTCATGATTAAAGCAAGAGTTTTCAGTGTTAAAATCCATTTGACTTTTCACTCTGGACAGAACTGGTGAAAAGCAAATACAGATAATTTTTTTCTGGTCAACAAGCAATGTGCAGTGAGATGCCAATGCTTGGTCAGTGCCAAAAGCTGGCCTAGAAACTCACAGCTGATGCAAGCTGCCTTTATCTGCCTCTCAGAGCATGCACAGAGCTTGGCATCCATGCATGAGGTGATCTTACAATGCAAGTATCCACAAATGGCTCAAATGAAGGGTTCTCCTCACTGTCCTTACGTGACCAGGAAGCACCCACTGATAGATGAGGTGAAGATGGGGACTACAAAGGTGTCAGTGGTGACACTCTCCCAGGAAGGCACTTGCTGCTGTATCCATCCTTCAATGCCAACACCCAAACCCATCTGAGCCTGGACACCCTTCCCTACACTCAATTTCGCTCTGGCATAATCCTCAATTCAATGGACTTGATCCCAATTCTGGTTAAAAGGCAAACAAAAAGACTCTTGCAAAGACACAAGCGGGGAAAAAAAGGAAATAAAGGGATGAAGGCTCTGATAGTACCACAAAGTAAACTACACCATTTGTGTCTTTTGTAACTGCCAGTTTGCTTTCCTTCCGCAGCAATAAAGATAAAAAACCTGCCTGCCGCCTTAAAAACACTCTATAAAAATTCATTAATCAGCACTATAGGCCATCGAAAAATCTCAGTTCCTCCAAACACTTTTGTTGAGAAGAAGTTACATTGCCTTGGTCTCCTTATCTGTAAAATGCAGACAAAAAGCTTAATTGATTTACTCAACGCCAAACTATGACTCAGAGCTAGGATCAGAAATCAGGAATTTCTGGCTCTGGCTCCTTTTCCTTAAAGGCTGTAAAAAAAGCCTGCTATGTCTGCATCCTTTTCAGGTACTTAAAAATAGCTTCAGGATCCCTGGTACAACAGTTTCCCATGTCTAGATGCAGAGATCTCCCAACAGCCACAGCTAAATTAGAAGCTGTCCTGTTGTGAATTGCTCAAGTACCACAGTGACAGTCAGGCTCATCATCATTCCCAAAAGCCAGGGCTGAAGTGTGGTTCATTATTTAAAGCAAAAAGGCACACACAGACACACAGGACTGCAGCCAGGCTCTGTGCAAACACAGACCTTGCCCCTCCAGGATGCACCCAGCACTTACCCAATGCAGGGATTGTTTTGGTATCTTGGTGCTGTGTAGGAGAACGGAGAAATATTTTTGTCCACAAAAGAGCCAAAGCCCAGACGGAAATTGCTCGTGAGCTTTCGCATCTCTTCAGCCAGCTTGGTGCCCAGATTGCGGATATTGTCCAGGTCGTCGTTCATGGACAGGGACAGATCCATCAGGTAGTAGAGGTCCACGGGGTAGTCCTCCACCTGCCGCACCTGGACTCGGAACGAGGTCCGGTCACCTGCGCGCACACAGAGGTTGGGCACGGTGAGCAGGGAACTCCCAGCACACATTAAAATCCAGATCACGCTTTTTTTTGACCCCCTGCAGAGCAGACAGATCACTTTTCAAAAGAAGAGGGTGAGGGCAATAAGCTTTTCCAAATACATCCCTCAGGAGACTAACAGGAAAACAGGTATTGACTTTGGGTCCTCTTAAGCTATGTAGCATACCGGCTGGCAGGAAAAAGACATGGGGAGTGCATGTCTCTATTTTAGCTCTTTGGAGGTATCAGAGAGGGTTTTTCCATCTCATCTGAGAGAACAGCTAAGGGAGGGACACATGAAAAACACTGTTACCCAGTGTGCAGTCCAGGGATGTTTTCTTAGAAAACAGGAAAGAAAAGCAGAGTGAACCTTAAATGGGTATTTCTTGGACTACTGCAACAGGGACCCTGCTCACACTTACTTGAGTACATCCTCAAAGAAAACCAGGACCAGTCCAAGAAGTCCTGCACAAAAGAGAGAAGGAGGTGGAGCAGGAGAAGGAAGAGGATCAGAAAAAAATCACATTAAGTGAATGGAAGATGTCCTCTGAGTTGTGCGGGGAAGTCAAGGTGAAGCAGACACAGAAGAAACACCTTTGAAAAGCAGCTCCCCCCAAAAATGGAGCTGGAGAAACCAGGGCAAAAGGAAAGGGGAAAAGAAAGTTGTTAGGGTGTTAGGGTCACCCAGAGGTGAAACTTCCTGAAGTGACAAACACGAGAGAAGGAGCTGACAAGGCTGAGTCACAGGTTGTGCAGATGTGAAGGGAAGCAGAGAAAAGCCTGTCCCTGACCTTCTCCTTTGCCACACTGGTTTCAGTAGAGATACGCTCTGGAAGGACTGCCAGGGAAGGCCACCACAGGCAACACCTTCACCTCAGAAAAGCTGAGGTTGCTTCAAAGTGAACTCAACTTCACACCAGATGGACCTTGGTGGAGCCAGACAGCAGGAGGCAAGTTTGCCTTTCACTTTGCTGAGGGAGGGGTCTAAATAAAGCCTCAAACCCCAGCCTCACAAGGCAGGCTGGTTTGGAGATCCCATGTTCCCAGCTTCCACCTTAGCCCCTTTCCCAGTTCACTGGGGTCTCTGCTCTAGGACATTGGATCCTTTCAAAACCAAGCTCCCAGTTCTGCCCTTCACGGGCAAGGCTGAACTTGGGGCAGTGGCAGGTTCTGCAGAACACTTGTGGCTTCCCCTCTTCTTCCCCAGAAATGGAATTCACATTTTTTAGTATTGTAAAAACATTTCCCTAACCACTTTATTGTTCTCCTCCTTGTGCACAGCAGCACAGCTGTTCCCACTTATTTCCAGCCCAACAGCAGCAACAGCATCCCAAAACTGCCATGCTGGCAATGCACAGCACAAGGGGCTCTGCAGCCTGGCTGCCACAGCCCTGCCTGGCACCTGGGGTCAGGCTGCACCAAGCCAGAGTTCCTCAAACAACACTCTCCTCCTTCAGCATTTCCCTGCAATCTGCTGCAACCCCACCTGGAAAAGGCAGGGCTGCAAGAGGCACCGTGTGCAAACATGCACACGTAGAGATAGTGCCCCACTGTAGGAAGCAAGAAGCTCATGCCTTAAATATTCCTCCTTACTCTCCCCAGTTTTCTGGTCCAGCAGGAGCAGGACAGGGCACAGGGCTGGGATGTGGAGTGCAGCAGGTGCTCCAGGTGGGCCTGACATTATACCTGGCATGCATTTGGGGGGGAACAAAGAAGAACATAACTCACTTAGCACAAAAACTGTTAGCACTGACTGCAGGGTAAAAGACTGTGATTGCAAGCTTGACTTTAATTCAGTACTGCAAAAATGTGTTTAAATCTGGGAAAATCCTTTCCCATGCCCATGTTTTTCATTCCTACATATTTTTCCCACTGGAAAAGGGGATGTGTCCTCTGTATTTTGCAACATTTTCATTTCCAAAACATTGTTCTTCCTGCCAGAAAGGGTATTTGGGATGCTGTGATCAAACGTGCTTCTCTTAATAGTTACGAATTTATTAGTCCCTGAGAAGCACCAAAACCAACAGGATCCTGTGGCTGGTTCTCCTTTCATTCCTAACTGCACAAACCAATTATATCAGAGAAAATATCACTAATGTATGTAGATGTAAGTGCAAAAGAATTTATTATTCTCTGTGGGCAGTATTACTCTCACACTTCTAGGGATAATCCAGCCCCCTCCTTCCTCACGTACTGTTGCCACCATCCTCTCCTTAGGGCTTTTACTGAAAAGTTTTAAACTCAGAGCTTAATTCAGGAATTTTTCTTGGATAGCATCATGCAGAAGCAGTGCAGAAATTGGAAAAATTTATTTTGGTCAATTTAAAAACATAAACTCAACAATCATGCTTATCCAACTTATTCCTGCTTGGTGAGGCTTATGGCTTGATGAGCAACACAGCTGCATCTATTCATTTTTTAAGTCAGTTTACACTATTTCTATTTCTTTTAACTAGGACACGCTGCTATATAGCCAGGCTTAAAATTAAAAAACAATATTATAAAAACTAATGCTCAATCCAAATGCTGTCGTGTAAGGACATGAATTTAAGGCCTTTGGAGTTTAGCCGAGGACACAGATTTGGGGATGTGACTTCTGCCACAGGATGATGAGATCAAACTGCATGGGTGGGAACAGCAAACAATTGACAATCCACTCCCTTCTGCTTCTGCTTAGTGGTCTAAGAATAAAAGATCACCATTGCCACAGGCCGCCTCATGAATTCATCTTTGAAATAGTACACCGCTCATGCCCCAAATTAAATCAACATTATCTCCTTTATGTCTTGGGTTCAGAGGGTGAAACCTGTTTTCCCAAGCTCAAGGATTAATGGATAATTTAAACTGGGCCTGCTAATGCAAGGGTTTAGGAAGTCATCAGCTTGAAGGGGAAGTGTTGCCCAACATCAAAAAAGAGAAGAAAAATGGGAATACTATGACAAACATCTAGGTTTGTCCCTCCTGCTGCAATGACTCTGATGCTCTGCAAGAGGAGCACAGGGAGAGGAGCTCACTGACTCCAAGTGGGAATTACTGCAGGGGTCCTCAGGGTGATTCCTGCAGCTCAGCCCAGACCTGGAGGGCTTCTCCATCACGAAGAACTGAGGATGGCCACGAGTGTGGTCCCCACAAGGGTGAGCAGAAGCAGCACACCAGGCTTGTGCAGTCCAAGGCTTCCATGAGCCCAGATCCCAGGAGGCCACCAGGAGATGGATCTCCACACCCTGCCACTGATTGGAGCAGTGGACACTGGACGGGCAAAACTGTTGGGGACTGGGAAAGCAGAATTTGCTGAGCACCAGGCACTGTGCGTGGAGGTGGATGTACAGGAGATGAGATGTAGAAGCTGAGCCAGCCCTTTCTGTCAGGAGTTGCCTCAAGAAACAGCAGTAATAACAACTCCCTTTTGCTCCCTTTTTTAGCATAATATTCAGTGGCAGAAGCCATGCATCCATACGTATGTACAGTGGTCATTGCTCTCAGATATCTGATTTTAAGGTTTTGAAGAAAATTTTTTTAGATTTGAGGGTCTGACCTATGACAGCTGAGGAAGTTAATTGAAAAACATGACAACTTCTAACTTACACTGAAAGAAAAACTCCTGTAGCAACTGGTAGCAACTGGGAAAGCACTGATAGCATAAGCACCAGCTCAAACCCCCATTTTTATTGGGCAAAACATCAATATTTCTCTTTTCTGTATGCTTGTGAGAGCTGTCACAAAACTGTAAGCCTCAGAAACCTACACCAATCACTTACAATGAATCAAGCTTTTATATTTGCTTCTTATCTTTGCAATAAAGAACTTCTTTCCCTCTTCAGAAATGTCAGCTGCCAAATTTTTGCAAGAATTCTCAACCCACATTAAAGCCTCACCCCACCATGAAAAAACTTTTGATAACAAGCATGCTCGCATAACTCAGATGAGCTGTTCTTGTCTAATTTTTAATTAAAAGGAAGAGATTTAAGAAAAGTGATGGCTCAGGAGAATGAAAGAGGGACCTGGCTACAGTCCAAGGCCTGAGTCACAAGTTCAAATCTCCATCTTCTGCCTTAGCTCTTTTGCATACTGACAGAAAACAGATATGTGGGTTTGTTTCCAATTTATAGAAGGAGCTGTCTCAGTTTAGAGTCATGCCCTGTCAGCTTAGTGGAGGAACCAAAGTTATTTTAACTCCTTCCACACAGTGATTCCATTCTGAAGCTGAGCAGGTTCCTCCTAAACACATGCAGGTGTTAGACCATTACTGGCACAGCTGAGGGTGGGCTTTGACTTTGCCCAACAGCAGTGCCCTCTCATGGAGGACACAGGCCCCAGCCCCAAACCTGTTTGTGACTCACCACCAAAGTTCAAAGGTATGGAAAGGGCCAGCTTAAGTCACCTGCTTTAGTGGGCTACAAGGCCACAAGCTACAATGCGCTCTTGGCACGTCCTGGCCACCCTTTCTCCCTCCCTCCACACCCCACAGAGCCACTGGGGACTCACCAGGACGAAGATTCAGGGCGACTTTCTGGGGCGTGATCTGCGTGACGTCCAGGTGGCTCTGGCCGGAGCCCTTGCTGCTCAGAGGGACGTTCCTCACCACGCTGATGCTGCTGCTGGGGTTCTCGATGGCTCCGGCACAGCCATTGGCAATCAGGTTCTGCAGGAAGTCGCACCGGGATGTGATGGACTTTGTGCTGCTGAAATCCTGAGGGGTGAAGAAGGGACAAAAAGGAAGTGGAGGGGAATGCATCAGTCCCACAGCAGGGGCTTTGTTTCGACATGCTGGTATCTAACAGCTAGGCGATGACAAGGAGAAGCCGGTGTCCTTTGTGATGACTGTACTTGGAAGGAGCCTGCACCAAGCCTTAGCCTTTCAAAAGGATCAACCAAAAAAGGAAGTTCTGTGAGGATTTGAACACTGAATTTGCTCACAGAGTACTGAAACAGAAACCTAAGCCTGTGTTTTCAGCCCAGCCACAGCAGCAGCACCTGTTCCCAGCCCTGGCCACAAGAGAGCAAGGCAAAGCACTCGGTTTGCTGCGGGGACAGCCCATTGCCATCCCTATTATTTTATGCACATGCTTGGTCTCAAAGGAGCTTTGCAAAAGACAGAAGAAAGAACAAGGAAGTGGCACCGAGGGAAGCAGAACAAACCCACCAACCCAGAGAGGGCCAAGTAAAGATGTGAAGCTGAAGACAGGCTGGGTGGCTCGCTCTTCCCTGGGACACCGCACATCTCCACACAAGCACTGCATGGAGAGTAAGGGAGGTGGGAGGAACTTCACGAGAGCTGGTGAAAATGCAGACTGTGCCCACCACAGACAGCCAGGCACAGGCAGCAAGGTGCAGGCAGAGTCCCACTCCCAAAGGGTGGCCAGGAGTCTCCCAACACCCATCCCAGAGCTCCAGCCCTTGCTGGGAGCCCCATGTGTGGTGCACAAAGCAGCCTTGTGCAGGGCAGCGCTCAGGAACAGCCAGGAACACAATGCACCCTTTTGCAAGAGCCTGTTTGTTAGAATGCCTTTTTTTTTTAATCTCCAAAAGTGCCAAAGGGAAAAAGTCACATGCCCAAAACTCATTTTCAATAGTATATTCCTACTTATTTCTGCACTACAACAATAGAGGCAGCCCTCTTCAGCTCCAGGGCTGAGGGACTAATACGACATGAAATAATGCAGAGAAGATGCTTGCAGCCATGCCAGCCCCTCCTTCAGCTGCTCAACCAAAACCAGTGTGGGGCTGAACAAACCTCACTCATTGCCTAAACTCCAGCATGGCAAAGGACAGGAGAGACATCAAGGAGGGAGAGGCTCCTGAGAGATCCTCATGGGGTGATCTCCAGGGGTCCCTCAAGGACAAGCTTGGATGCAGGGCCCTGGGACACAGACAGAGGTTTCCAGCTGTGTTTTTCTCACTACAAGGTCCCAATGCTATTTGAAAAATGAGATATTTGCATTCCAGCATCCAGCAGCAAGGTCCAGCCAAGAAACCGACGACGGCACATCAGATGGATACGAACACAAATTTCTTGGAACATGTCGTGTAAACAGATGAACTTCCAAAAAAGGAGGACTGGGACTATTTAAATCATCTCCCACATGACAAAATAAAAATCAGAATCCCTCACAAAACTGAAAAAAACACCCAGCCTTTCATAGCCACACATTTCAGGCAGCCTTGGAGAAAAGTTTCTCTCAGATGTGGTTTTACCTGAAACCAGCAAAAAGCCGGTGGGGTCCAGGTGCTCCCCTGGGCCTATCCACCCATCAGGAGGGGGAGATGCTCTCCTGCTCCCCCTGTCCCAGACCACAGATCCCGGTGAACACCCCTGCCAGCTCATTTCTGCTGCTGCCACCTATTAGAATGGATGCTCCAAAAAGCAATCCAAACAGCCCAGGAGCGCAGCTGGGAACTTCTAGTTACTCTCAAGTAATTAGCATTGGAGAGAAGCATCCAAACAGCACAATATTTAGGGCTGCTCACATAACTGCAGCTTCTATCAGGTGCTTCCAAGCCTTCCCAGGGTCTGCTCCAAAGAATCCAAATGAAGTCCAGGAGGTCAGGGGAAAGCCTCTACACAACTCTTAGGTCAGCAGTACCTTCACACTCCTCCAATCCCTAGATCCCTCTTGCTTTATATCTTCTCTAAACTTTATTCTAAAATGGGTCCAGAGGATTTGCTAGAGGGCAGCAATTGCTAACCTGCAGCTCCAATCAAATCCAGCTGTTTTCTTGTCCTGTGAAAAGCCATATTACCCGAGATGGAAGAAAATATCCACCCTCAGGGGTGCAAATGCCTGAGGGGAGGGTGGTGCAGCTCAGTACCCAGGGGTGCAGGACTGACCCCTACTTCATCATGATTTTTTACCCAAGCAGAGTAACACTGAGCAGGAGGGTGACAATGGCCTTGGGAAAGTCCCAGCAATCACTACTGCACCCAGCAAACAAACATCCAAGCTGCTCCCATAGGTCAAAACCCAAAGCCAAAACTGGGGCTACCAGGTACCATCCAACTCCAGTGCAAAGTTTTCTGTGACAGAGAAAATCAAGGCTCATGGAGGTTCACTAAAGGGAAAAAAGATGAGCAGACCTGGGGAATAAAGGACATTGCACAGGTCCAGACAGCTCATGAGAAATCACACCAAAAGGCAGCTCCACATCAGCTCAGACACAACATGCTGGTTCAAACCCAAATTTTCCCCAAACAGAGAACACCCTGGGGATAGTTAAGCAATTCAGTGTACCCACACATCTGCCAATCCTCTGCCTGCAGGCCTGCTTGGGCAAGAAATGCAAGCAGATGCCCCTCACAAGGGGGAACCACCCCAAACTTTGCTTTGTGCCACAGAGGAGCACTCTGGAAGATCCCCCAGCCCCTGTCAGTCAGTCTGGCTGCTCCAGCCCCCTGGTCAGTGCTAAGAAGATCACAAAGGCGAATGCACACAAGCAGCCAGGATGAATGGAGACAACAGTGTGACAATTACATGCTCATCAGTTTGACAGTTTTAAGACAAATTGCTTGGTTCATGCTATAAACATGGAGAATAGCACTCACTGTATCTAATATCTAATTCCTGACTAGGCATGTCCCTACCATTCAGCCCATCCTGTTCTCTTTTGATGAAGGTCTGAATCTTACTTTTTGCTTTAATCAATCCAGTTCTGCATTAATTCTGTCTGAAACATACCTGCTTTCGCCATTAAAAAAAAAAAAAAAGAAAAAAAAACACCAAACAAAACTTGACATGTTCCCTTTAGGAACATCCTTGATTTTCTTTCCTCATTCTCATACATTTCTGAGATGGAAGAGGATGGGGTAAAACAGAGGGTGCTACTGGGGAAATTTCAGTTCACTTACTCAAGAAGGACATTTCAGTTTAATTAATATGTATCTCTGGTTTCCATGTACAAGCATAAATGTATCCACATAGGTAATGGACAGGTGAACACAGCTGATCCACCTAACAAACAAGAGGACCCTCTGCACTCCCCAAAGCAGCAAAAAAGAAAAAATAATGATGACATTTCCTCCCCATACTGGTACTCCCAAATGCTCTTTTAAAGAGCTTCACCCCCTGCAATAACCTCAGGAAGGTTTATCACAATCACAGCCCCACCTGTGAATCACACCTGCCCTGGCAGCTCAGAGGATGGCACTGCAGCCACTTCCTGAGCTCCCTGTTCTCCCAGCAAACCCAACAGGCTCTGCTCAGTCTGGGCAGCCAGGTGTCACTGCAAAAATTCCACAAGCATCCTCCAGTCCCACACATGGAAACCAGGCTGCCACAGAGATACAGCAACCCCACAGGCCAGTGTGCAGCTTCCAGAGAGAATACTTTACCAGCACCACGTCAGTAATTTCTCATCATTTCCAGCTTCTCCTAGGCCTTGCAGATTCCCCAGTGGATGGGGAGGCTGGATGGAAAGGCTGCAGCAGTCTCCATCACACCAGGAGTCATTCTCCCTCAGAGAGCTCTGTTTCAAGGCATGCTCAGGTGATGGTTAAGGCCATATAGTCACACCTCCTCTTCTAAGTGTCACTGAAATAGCCACCTTTGAGGCCTGCCTTTCCAGGTTAGCTCAGCAGCCCCTGGAGGATCTAGGGCTGGTGCACACCAGAAGCTGCTATCATCAGCTCATCCATCATCACCCCTTTGGATGGGAACAGAGATGCTGAGCACAAGCAGAAGTGAAAAGTCCAACCAAGCCAGGGGATGTGATGCACCCTGTAGCAAGAGGTCAGGAGGTGGCAGTCATAAAGCAAGAGCACCTGACTGCTCTGCTGGAAGATCTGTCTGTACACATCCCCTTACCCTCACAATTCAGGGCAATGTAAATTCAAGAGACCTTATCTCTCCTGGGAAAACTATTGGGATAGGGCTCCCAAAGAAACTGGTATGATGGTACCACCAAGTGATATTATTCCCCAAATATTTTCCCAAAGGAAATACAAGAAGATATACATATACAGGAAGATCAAGTATACATAGAACTATACAATGCAATTATATATATAGCTACACAATGTGTGTATATATATATATATATATATATATATATATAAATCATATAACAGACATCTCTAAACATACTTTACACATTATACATAGAATTATACAACATGTACTGATAGACTTCTATATATATTTCCCGACAAAATTGTTAATTGTTGCTTGCAAAGTCAATAAAAGCTGGCCCAATTTGCTCACAAACCTGTAAAGTAAATGCAAAGGGAGCACAAAATAAACACAAAACACCTGACTGAGGTTCTACCACAACACAACTGCCATCTGTGGAACCCACTCCAATACCTTTCGCCTGATATTTAAAGAGCAGAAGAGCTATAAAATTTGACTGGCATATATGCAACCAGGAAACATACACAGCAAATGGCAGCTAATGGAAAAAGCTAAGGAAAACACATTAAGAGCTATTTAATAAACCTGCCTAGGCTGCAGAAGAGAGAGGGAGGGAGAATAAGATGGTGAAATGACTATGAAAAGAAGGTGGGTATTATAGAGTTTGAAACATTACTTTAAAACTTTCTGAAGTTGAAAAACTCCAGGTATCTTGGAAATCCCATTACCTCACCTGATGATCTCAGCTAAAGAGAAATAATTAGTTTCAAACAATACATACTAAAAAAATACAAAAAATACAGAATTAGGATAATAACTTGCTGAGTTTTAGCATGTAGCATGTCATGGGAACAACATCTTTTAAAGACATAGCTCTTGGCACAAAACACCTTGAACTGTATATTTTTAAATAGCTTCTGCAGGCTAAAGGTCAGGAAGTATTACAGGACTTCTTTGTAAACAGCCATCTTCCTCCTTGGCCCCTCCATTCCAGTCAGGAATTTGCTTTTTTTTTAGTAACTACTCTGTTTGCATGATTAGAGTCAGGCTGTCAGTCCCATTAGTACAATTAGTGGTCACAGTGACCACCAGATAAACATTTCCACTAGCAGCATTCTGCAGAAAGTTGTCTTTTGATGCCAAGTAAGGGAAAAAAAAAAACAAACACCAAAAAAAAGAACAAGATATTGGGCACCCATATCTTAATAGCCAGCATTCCTGGATCTAATCTCACCATCACAGATTAGCTGGCTGGAAGAGGCACTCCTACAGCTGTTTACAAGATGTCTCAGAAGCAAGATCTATTGCTTTACCCTTTCCCTTCTGCGCACCAATTGCCTGGCTGGAAACAACAACCCAGGAAAGCTATGACAGAGTGGTGTTTGCAGCATTACCAGGTCTTCCCTGGAGAGCTGCAACTGTGCTTGCCAGTGAAACAGACCTGGAGAGCCAGGGGCTGGGGCACACCCCAGGACCCAGCCGAAACAGAGGGACTGGAAGCCACCTTCACCCCACATCCATCTCCACCCCCAACCCCGTCCTCTGCCCTGGCAGTTGCCCCAGGCAGGCCTGGCAGGAGGAGGGAGGGGAACAGCAGAGGGGCCAGAGCCTGCATCCTCAGCTCAGCAACACCAGCTGCAGCTGGAAGGTGATGTGAGTGCTCAGAAGGGGACAGGGATGGCCACGCGAGGGGAACAAGGGGCAGCAGGGAACAGGACAGCATCACCACTGGCCATGCCCATGGAGAGGTTCAAGATCATCCACTGCTCTGGGGTTCCCACATCCCAAAACTGGTTCCTGATACAGAAGCTGTGCCAGCCTGTTTTTCAGATTTTTCCATGCATCTGAAAGCATCCATACTTTTCTCCTGAACACCTAGGAACACTTAGCAGGCAATTGCTTTCTATGCCTCAAACATGATTAGGTCTTTAACATACCTTGTTCTCTAGAAATTGTAAGTCTACTTGAAAAGACATATATTGGATTATATAGATAGACCTAAACTCATGAGCAGCCCCTAGGGAGCAGGGGGAAGTATTTGCAGTTGCTCACAAACAAGGAGGCACAGTTGAATTATGGGTGAGCAGCTTCAGCATCAACACAAGGATGTATTTTCCCTCTGAAGTGCTCAGTTGCTCTGTGAAACTCATGGCACCAATGCCAGAAGCATGGGCTACCCCCATAGACACAATAGATTCAGAAAGGAGAATTATCTTTGTTACAAAGAGCCCAAGCCAGGCCACACGACAAGGGACACGTAGCAGGACACTAGCCAGGGGCTTGGGGTTTTTAAGGGGGAGAGCTTTAGAGCAAGGCTCCCTGTAACACAGAGCCCATGCAGGGACTCAGCATCCACCAAAAACAAGAAGGTAATTGAAGGGACAGAAGGACTGAAGGAACAGTGCTGCTCTGTTGAGGGCATGTGGGAGTCAAAGTGGGGTCAGAGACTTATTTCCTATGATGTCAAAGAGCTGAGGAGTCCCATACACCCCAAATACACTCGGCACGGAGCATCCTCTGCCCTCCCTCACCCCTTGTGGCAGAGTCAGAAATAGGCAAGGTGAGAAAAGAGCTCCCTTCCAGCACTACAGAGGCGTGAAAGTCAAACGAGGTGTGCCCACCTACCTCCTTGGAGCACCAGGCACACTTGGGATGGATGAGGAGACACTCTTCACAGGACGTGGCGCTTCCACTGGTGCACAGATTGAGACCTTCAGCAAGAGAGAACAGTATGGGCTGAATGGTTATTCCACTCCAAAACAGTGTTTAGGGGGGTTCTGAGACATTCTTAATGCTAAATGTACTGTAAATTCAAATGAGAGCAAATAGTCTCCCAGGATCCTAAAAGGCAGGAGAAGCTGTAAATCTCTCTTCACCTGTAAGAAGGTCTACTTTTCCTTCCCTAAGGTATTTACAGACAGAAACTTGCTTTGGGGTGCTGAGAACCTCTAAAAAATTACTGAATCTAGTGATTTTTCTTTACTCTTTTTCAATGGTGTCTGGTTAATCAAAGAGTCCAGCTACTCATATGCCTAATCAAACACTCCCATTGCTGTGGGCAGAATGCAATAACTGAGCAGTCTGAAACATGGAGCTGGCTGTCCAAAAGCCCTGATATACTGATTTTTAAAGACACACCTTTAGGCATATCTTCTCTTTTTTTTTTTTCTAGCTGAATACAGGGGGGAGCATCTCCCCATAATTTTAATATTAAAGCACTCTTGAAACATTCTCATCTCCCCTTCCCACACAGGTGATTCTCACAGTGGATTCATGTTGCAGTACATTACTTTTATTTTACTACAAGAGACATGTCCACAGGATATCCAGGTTAAGCCTTGCAGTGTGTTTGCACTGGGACATGTCCAAGGCATCAGGGGTGGAAGACACCCCTGCCTGTGACCTCAGCAGGGGCATCAGCCAGGCTGATGCTCTTTGCTCTTGGATTGCTGGTGTCTGGCAGCACAAGGGGTCCCAAGCAGGTTTCACTTACAAAACTCACAATTTGCACTTTGGGCTTTAAAAATGAAGTGGAATCACACAAGTAAAGCCAAAGTAGACGCCAATGGTATGGGATTTGAATGCAGCAGCTTGTTCAAGCCTGTGGCTATGAATGTGCCCTTCCATACCAGTGATGGCCCAGCTCCCCCGGGTGCAGCTATTAACTTCCACTGTCAATAAATGATTAAAGAAATCTTCAACCGAGGTTTCAGAGGCTGCACACTCCAAATGAAACGCCTCAGGCTTGAACTCCCAATCTGCTATTTCTTCCAACCCAAATGTCAATAAAAGCATTGTCTGGCCTCTATTTTCAGCCAGTTGCATCTGCAGATAGCAGCGCACCACGCTGCTGCTGGGTGTAATGTGCAGATTCCACAGAGTTGCCAATAGCTGCTGAAGAGTCCCACGAAGTTTTCTCCTGACTCAATAACTTTTTGCCATGAGAACTTTGGAAGAAGGATTTTTGCTCTATCCATGTGAATATTGCACCAAGAAATGGAAAGCAGTGGCTGCCTGGGTCACTCCCATAAGGGGCTGAGCAGTGAGCACAGGAAGCAGTGAATCAAGCTGGACAGCTGGAGGAAAACCTGGCATGCTCTGGACTATAAACAAAGAGAGGATAAGTAGGTCCTGTCAGTCATTGCAGAGGCCTGACCGTGCCAGAGCCCTGCACTGACGGGTCTCTGCTGCCCGCAAGGTGGTTAACTCTAACCCCAGAGAGCCAAGCCCTGCACTCTCTCTATGGCTCTCATTCAGACAAGCTCCTTGGGCTCATTCATACCAAACAAGAGCCTTCTTAAGAGTGTGGGGTTTTTTTTTTTTCCTTCTGGCTGTTACCACATCCCCGAGCGTTTCATTCCTTTTTTGTATTCAGAAGTTATATTCCAGCTCCTGGACACTACAAGAGCTCAAAACATAAAGTAGTATAAAGCAAAATGCAACTTGTTCAACTGAGTTAAAATTTAGACAGCAATTAACGCTTGCATTTGCAAACCCTACAACAGCGCCAAAAGCCTCTCCTTAAGAGCTGCTTCTCTAGCAGCTGTGCATAGGATAACCCAGCAAAAATAATGGCCTTTATACAGCAAATACTTGCATTCATACCCTGGCTACCCAGGCCTGGCTCTCCCACAGCTTCACTCGCCCATCTGCATGGAAATATTTACCTCCATTTCTGACTGCCGGATTTTTGAGCGTTTACTTAGTCACAGTAATAGCTGAATGAAAACCAAGGTCTCCTCCTTCCACTGCGTGCCATGACCAAAGCAGCCCACGCTCCTGTGGCCAGCCATGGGGTGACATTCCTCCCAGTGGCAGCTTTTGAAGTTTCCAAGTATGCCTTTCTTTCCACTCTGTAGCAACACTAAAGCATTTCCAGCATTGTTGTGAAAACAGAGCTTTGTGAAGCCCTCCAATTTTAGACTGAAACCTGAGCTTTTTGAGTTGGAGTAGAAACACACAGGATTTTCCAGATGCAAGTCTTTGCTGTGCGTGATTCAGTGCAGTCTTTCCCAAATCAGGCAGAGGAAGGACCTGATGATGCTCATGCCAGTCCAGATCCTTCAGATACTGGGGCAAGTCACCCACTGAGACTGGAAGGAACTCCGTTTGCTCCTTGGACTGTGACACATTTAATGAAACCACTCCTGAAAAATCAACTAAAGTTCTTATAATGGGTAAAATTCCATCCAGGGTTTAGCTGGGAATACTCTGGAGGTAAATAATCCACTCCCTGGATTGCTGACCTGCACTGCCACATACAGTTCTTCATACTGATGCCACTGAGTCCTAAGCCCTGCATCCTATTTATTTTGCACAGCACAAAGAACATCTCCAAATGACGTCCTTCCCTTGGACTGAGCTGCAGGAAAGCCCAAAAAAGCACAGAAGGAGACAGTATATTCCACTAGACAGCAGAGATTTTAATACATTAAACTACAGATGCAGAGCAAGATAGGAAACTGATGAAAGGTACTCATCAAATTCACTCATAAAGATGCTCCAGGCAATCAGACCTCATTTTAAACCTGTTCTGCAAGAAATCCTACTTTGGGCACCTCCTTAAACAGAGGTGAATGTACTGGCTTGCTTAGAGAAGACAGAGAAAAAAAAAAGTTATGCACTTTATACAGCTAAGCATGAAAAAGGGCATTTTATCTGTGCTTGCAATAGGCATTCTAAGAGACTCGACATGGTCTGCTGCAATACTGAACCATCAATTTCATGGATCAGGCACACAAAAAAAAATAAAATTAAGAAAACTTCTTATCAGCTTTTGCAATTATGTGCCACAGCATTCTGCAAGATAAGCCCCTTCTTAAGATTATTCATTAAAATATGAAGCACTGAGAGTAAGTACTGGAATGGTGGACTTAGGCATTTTGTGGGGTCTCTTCTTAGAATAAAGTTTCCTCAAATGCTCAGAGAAGAGGGAATCCTTATTTCCAGTACTGCTGGAGTAGAATTACAAACTGCACTGCAGTTCACCTCTGTGTGTGTGTGTGTGTGTGTGGAAAACGAGAGCATCCCCACGAGGGACAAGGACCTCTCTGTGGGTGCCACGGCTCAAGGTGCAAGTGAGGAGAGATACAAGGCGAGTGCGTGGGGACCGGCGCCCGGCAGAGCGACAGCCCGTGTGCGGCTTCCTGCTGCCACTGCTCATCCCATCGATTAACAAACACACAGCGCTCAGGAAAACATCCCGGGGAGTGCTTACCCTGAGCAGAAGCGGCTGCAGCCGCTTCCATCAGGAACAGATACAGAGCGAGGGGTATAAATAGCAGTCCCGTGCTTTTGGAGGCGAAGGTGTAACTCCTGCGGATGCGGTCCGTGCCCGGAGCGCGGGTCCCGCCAGCGCACCGGGGCACGGCGGGAGGGGCCGGGGCGCTGCTCCGGCGGGGATGCGCGGAGAGCCCCGGCAGCGGCCAGTCCCGGGGACCGCGGGGACAGCGGGACAGCGGGGACCGTGGGGACAGCGGGGACAGCGGGGACAGCGGGGACAGCGGGGACAGCGGGACCGCGGGGACAGCGGGACCCGCGTCCCGCCGGCTGCGGGCGCACGGCAAAGCGGGCTCCGGGCGGAGGCACCGGGAAGGGGGGGCGAGAGGAGGCGAGAACACAGACGGTAACAGAGAGCACCGAGGCGGGTCTGGGGGACAAGCCGCCTTCCGGAGCGGCGCCCGCAGGGCCCGGGGCGGCGGGAGCGGAGCGGCCCTTACCTCTGCCGGGCTGCAGCGGGGCGGCCAGGAGGAGGAGGCGGAGGAGGAGGGGCGGGGGGGGGGGGGGGGGGGGGGCCGGCGGGCGGGGGCCGGCAGCCCCCCTCGGCGGGGCATGGTGCGGCGGCCGGGGCGGCCGGGCTGCCCTTCCCGGCCGGGCCCTCCCCGCCGCCTTTTGTGCGGCCGCGGCGGCGGCGGGAGGAGGAGGCGGGGGCGGCGCCGCGGAGCTGCCCGGGGGCGGCGGGACGGGACGGGGCGGTGTGCGGTGCCGCGGTCCGTGTGCCGCTCCGTGTGTCCGTGGGTCCGTGCGTGTGTCTGTCCCGCTGCCGAGGGTGCGCTGCCGCCTCCCCGCCCCGCGCAGGGAGGCGTAGCCCCGTCCGGAGCGGGACCCGCGGGCACGGCCGGACCCACGGACACGGACACGGACACGGACACGCAGAGGCTGCCTCGGCGGACGCACGGAGTGGCACGGCCGGAGCCGCACGGCGTGCGCAGACACACGGACACGGGCACGCTCACAGATGTGCCCGCAGGCACACGAGGAATGCGCGCCCTCCTCGCCGCTCGCAGCGGGGCTTGCACTCATTCCCCACGGGTCAGTGCCTGCTCTTACGTGGCGTTTTTGCCGCTTCAGGGATTTTCTCTGTGCAAACAGACTGTGTCCATTTACTGAAGGGCTCTTTGAGCCAGGGCACCCGGGCAGCGCTGCACTCACCGCCTGACGGCTTTTTGGCACGGTCCACGCCCCCGCCGCCTGGGACATCATCACTTCAGATCGAAAGGAAACATCGGATTTGTGATCGTCTTTGGGTTGCTGGAGAGCTTTCTGTATTCTTCTGCTTTTAAAATAAATCATAAATCATCCCTAGAGCTCGTGGCTGATTTTAAAAGCAGATTATAGTAACAGGTAACTTATCCATCGTCTGCAGACCTTCGTGACACTCTTATGTCTGATAGACCTCGTCATCAGATTTTGCTTAAAACACATGTTGTGTTGCTGTTCTCAGATAGAAGTGATTAACTGTAACGCCACCTGCCAAAATATCCCTTACTTGCATTGATTTCTAAAGCTGCTTTCACAAACTTTGCTGATTTCTTCAACCTCTTCATACCCCCGGGAGAAACTAGGTTTGGGTTTAAAGTGACTATTTGTTGTTTTAGGAAATACACACCTACAAAAGTTGTAACGTTTTAACTGTCCAAGTGCTGCTAAATCAAAACAAGTCCTGGCGTGGCTGTGGGAGCATCACAACCCTACTGCTTGCAACCAGTGCAAAAATATCACTAAATGCCTCCTCAAAACCTCTGCCATGGTAGGAGTGTGGTATGTGGAACAGGCAGTAACCTACAAACTGCCCTCAAGCTGTTGGCTGTGCTTGGGGAAAGGGACAGCATCAGCTCTCCCTGTTATCACAAAAAAAAAGGGGCACACTGTCACCCCTTATTTATAATAAAATTAATACTGGCCATGTTGGGACTGACCTGGCATGCAAGATGTGGTGTGTGGTGTCTTCGAAGTAGGTTGTTCCTCTGTGGAATATTTTTAATATTCCTGTGGGGGGAAAAAAAAAAAGTGAAATGCAGATCCTGCACTTGCAAGAGATGAAATACCCAATATGAGCATTTCTGCCCAGAGAAGCCTTGTGTAGACCTAGAAGCCCCCTTCTTGGATCTTCTGGCCCTGCCCAAGTACCCCAAGACACAACTACAACTATCCATGGATAGACTCATGTATGAGAACTTTAAACTCTTCCTGGCTGTAGGAGCAGGGAGACACTCATCTTTGATCCCTGTGAAATATTGTCCCGGGAGCACTGGGAGAAGGAGCAGATGCCCAGGGGCAAGTGGCAAATGAGCAAGGGGGAGAAAGGAAAAGCAGGGCCATGGGGTAAAGAAACTACTTGGAGGGATGGAAACCACCTTCTGAGACTCAGCTGTGGCATCTCAAGGAGCAGAGGAGAGGGCTTGAGGAAGCAAACAGCACTTTTGGAAGGAATGCGTTGCAGCAGGACCAGAGCCAGGCGAGGCACAGGAGCTCCCCAGTCACTGGTTAAATTTAGCTGGGCTCAGCTGAGGCCGAGCTCGCTCTTCCTGCAGGCGCCTGTGGCACTGGCACAAGCACCTGGTGCTCTCTGTGCCCAGGCTGTCCTCATCCCACAGCCCCCCTGAGGAACCCCTGAGAGAAGGGGGAAGGTCAGGAGCTGCTGCTATGCACTTTTTGGGCAGTAAGATGTTGTCGATGCTCACATCTGCTATCAGTCATCGTGTTTTTCAAGCCAAATCCTTTGAAGGTCCCGCAGAGTCACAGGTGGTTTGTCCTATCCCAGTACAGCACCACTGACCAACAGCCCACTGTGTGGTGTGTACAGGGAAAGACCTCAGGAGCCACAGGGCAGGAAGTGCTGTGGTTTCCCTAATGAGAAGAATGTTAACACCCTTCTCTGTAGCTAGTGCTGTGCTCTTGTCCCACATGCAGCAGCAAAAGAGGATATTATTTCACAAATGGCCAAACAAGCATCTGTAACACCAAGAGGGGGAATTCATGGTGAACATGAGGTGGGAAGTTCATTTCCAGAGGAAGCAGGCAGCCCTGTGCCCCTGAGGCTGGCCACAGACCAAGAAATGAGGCATGAGTAGAGGTAATGTGTGGCCTGAAATGAGATCCACAGAGAAGGTGTTGGTATAAAACCTTCCTGCTTGCAGGTGACAATGTGTTCTGGTTGTTTTTCTGGAGTCAAGGATGGGGTGGCAGTAGATGCCCCCAAAAAAGATTGCCTTCATGTATGAAACCAGATAACCCCTTGATCTTCCTCCTGAGATTGCCTTGTACTGAATAAGGGATTGAGAAAAAAGCTTTTAGTGCCCTTGTCTCAACAAAATTATAATGTACTCAGTAGAAGATGAGTTTGAGGTAGCACCAAGATTTTGGTAAGAGAATTGAAAAAAGGGCTCTGTCTCCTGGGGATTGTGAAAGGGTGACCTACAACGAAGTCTCTCTCGATCTCCAGGAACAGCCACCACCAGAGCCTCGGTCTTTTCTCTCTTGACCATCGTGTCTCCTGTCTTCAAAATGCCATTCTTAAGGATCACATAGTCCATGAGATCCCTCAGGCTCCTTCAAGTATTTACCTGCCACAGCCCATAAATACTTGCCAAGGCCCTTGGACTTGGGTTTTCAGTATCATTGCACAGTTTTGCTGTAACAGAGAGGAAAATCCCTATTTGGAAAGGCCTGATCTTTATGTTCACTTTCTTATCACTTACACTTTAACCTGTGGTTAAAGCAGGACATAAACCCAGGGTATCTGACCTGGGCATGGATTTGAAAGTGATGTAATTATAAGTTGATTCTTTGTCTCTTTTATCATCAGTTAAAACAAATAAAATCCTTTATCTGAGATACTCCAGGTGTTCTACAGATGGGTTTTCATTGTCATATCTTCCTTGGGGCAGAAAGGGTGGATAAAAGCATCTGAGTCACATCTAGATATCTGCCATGGCACTAAAGATGTTCTGGATTTTCAGTGGTGATTCCATCTTCTCTCTGCACCAGTCTGAGCCACTCCCAGGCCCTTGCACAAAACCACAGCCTGTTTCAGGGTGAAGCTCCACCTCTTAGTGTTTCACAAAACATAGCTACTCTCCACCAGCAAAGTCCTGGGACATCTCTTTCTCCCATTTCTAGATTCTGTGGCATAAGTTTAGGTTTGTTACTTCAGCAGGTCCTGAACATCCCTCAGTCCTTTGGTCAAAGCAACTCTCCATAGAACAAAGGATGGCCAAACTGGAATTCAGGTGGTGAAAAAAGTGGACTGATTTATGGTTTTAATAAAAAGGAGTTTTAGGAGAGCTAGGGTCAAACTGGGGTGTTGGATCAGGGATGTGAAATAAAAGGCAAACACACTTGAACCTTGGAAACCTCCACTGTGTTACAAACAGTTCTTGTGTTAGGAAAACACTTCATTCACCTTTCCAGGTCCTCACCATGCTGTTTCCTGGTTCCTCCTGGCTGTGCCATGATGGGAGATAGGGGAGCAGAGACACAAGCTGTGGGCACCATGCAGCTTTGCCATCCCCACACTGCCTCCTCCCACAAGTGAACCCACCGACAGGGCTGCTGGGGCTTTCACTACCATGGAAAAGGTTTGTCTTCTTTTTCCAAGGAAGCTATAAAAAAATACAATTCACACAAAATACTTGTTAATTTGTAATAGGCAACTACCACATGCCAAAAATTACAATAATAAATTTAATCCTATTTCTGTTCTGCTAAAGATGCAGCACATGATGCTGCTGCCTGCTATAAAAATAGATATTTTTGCCATCTAAGGACCAGCCTCTGTTCTCAGATACTCAAGAGCAACACTACTCCCAAACAACTCCTGACCTGCTGAAGAGCAGCATTGCAACACTTCTGGAAAGCAGAGAACAGCACCTGAAGTGGTTTTGCCAAGTTTTGACCCTCTAATAGATGAAAAAAGGCAGAGTTCAGAATAAATCTCTGAGCTAGTCCATGCCTAAAGCTGCTGGGCTGGAAAGTGAGGGAGGTACAAGGGGGAGACTTTCCTCATGCCTCTATGGTGCATAAAGCTGAGACTGGGATGATGAAGCCAGACCAAACCTGACCAAGTTTTGGGGTGCCTACAGCCCCTGGAGCAGGCTGGGAGGCACTTGGCTGCCTGAGAGGATGTTTGTAGGAGGGGCTCACTGATGTGCTGAACTGAAAAGGCTGATGGATATGTCCAGCCATGACCCATCCCAAAAAATATGCCCCAATCCCCAGAGTTAAGTAATGCTCCATCAGAGGGACAGGCGTGGGAGTGTACTAGTCTGGGACACGGGAGAAGGTTAAAAATTAGCAGTTCCATGGCAACCTGTCTGTGTCTATTAATGGTTAGCCCTAAGGAAAGCGTGCTCTTTAAAAGGTTTAGCCTCTGGTGTGCCTTATCCTGCAACTGCAAAGAGCCAGCCCCATCTTGTGGCCAGGGGCTCTGCCCGGTGGCGGAGAGGAGCGAGAGGGAGAAGGGTTTGACAGCCCGAAGGTCCATCCTCACCGCCCTGCACGGAGAGTTGAAAAACTTTCTGTCTGCCTGCACATCTTGCCTCACATAAGCTGGTTCCACTTTGGCTGGCACTTCGGGAGAGCTGCAAAAGACAGGAGTAAATGCTGGATGCATCTGGCAGGAGGTTTCCTTTAAATAAAGAGCCCAAAGAGATTTCTTTGTATGCCTGCATGTAGGGGAAGCATAGTTAAATACAACCTAAAATGTCAGCAGGTAAAGTCAACTAGGCTTGGCTCTACTCAAATCTCTGGCAAAATTCCCACTGAATGGACTAAATGTTCCCGTCTTAAGCACCTTGGTGAGCAGTATGCTCTGGAGGTACAAATGGGTTTCCAAGGAATTCACCTGGATCTGCGCAGTTTGGACCTCACAATGCCCCATGCAGCTTTTTCAAATCACAGCTGACACCTGGCTATTTAATCACTATCTGAAATAAATCAGTGCACTCCGGTTCCTTGCTTATTTTTCTGGCAAGTGGGTTTTGCCCAGCATGAGCTTGCTGCAGTATCTGTTCACACCGATCTTGGAAGGACAAAACTGTTGAGAAATGCTAAAGAGTCTACAAGGAAAGATCTTGCTTTGAAAAGAATAATATGTACACATGTTTTAACACAAGTGCAACACGAGCCCTGTTTCAGTTATAGGAATGATATACAGGCCCAGGCCCACAATTCCTCCCCAGAGACCCCTATTCCCATTAATGTCAGTACAAGTTAGGCACTGAAATACCTGCCTGGACTTGACCCCTGTTTCTCACCAATTTAAACATTCCTCTGCTTGAGAGGGGATTAAGAACCTTAGCACTATAATGACCTCTTGAATTCATTGACTGTTCCAGATATGAAACATTTCTTCTTTTAACTTTTGGCTAGGTTACCCTATAAAAGATCTCTGTGGATAAAAAAAAAAAAAAAAAAACTTGAGAGGAAGTCTTTTTTCTCCCCAAAGTCTCATTTATGCAGCAGACTTTCTTTCCCCAGCTACATCCAGATAGCTCCGACTAAAGGAGAGGCAGAGATTCCCTAATGCTTAACCAGGCTCATGTCTTTTAGCATGGAACAGGCAGCAGTGCCACCAGTGAGGGTCAAGGGGAGCTCTCTCAGGAGGGTTGGGGGACTTCCTTGCCCTCCCACCCACCAAGATGTGATGGATGTTACTGTGGGAAGATGTTAACATCACCTTTGAAAATTGGCTGCCAAGCAATGACCAAAAAGGGAAAACGGCTGGGTTTCCTCAGAGTGGTACTGGTGGTATTAAAGTTTCAGAACAGGCAAAAAAAAAAAAAAAAAAGAAAAAGCTTGGTTGCCATATATGCCCACCAAAAACCATGCTGGGTCCCTCCACAGTTCTCTCTGGAGTCCTGAGCAACATCTTTTATTTTCCTCAGTACCCTATTTTCCTTTCCCTTTATCTGACCCTGCAAGTCTCCCAGTTCCCCTGGGGAAATCCCTGCTATATTTGGGCCACCAACTGGGCAGATGTTTTCTCTCTGCTCCCCTTGATGTCAACCACTGTAGTGGGTGCTCTGGGGGACACTGCCTGGGTCTTGGAGACAGTGTCCAGGGCACTGGGAATGGTGAGAAGCAGGTGAGGCATAGCTCCTTTATAAGATGTTTTACTGCCACCAGGAGAGGGAGAGTGGGAGCTGTTGTTTCTCCTGATGAGGAATAGACTTTGCTCTCCAGAGGTTGCTGTTTGGAGCCTGTGTGTGGAAGGCAGCACCTTCCAGACTCAAAAACAAGAAGCATTTTGCATTTCTTCAGTTATCTGCTTGTGAAATTTTCCCTTTGTTTCTTTCATGAGGCCGTTTTTACACAAACAGCAGAGCCCCATGTACAACACTTTACCCTGCCTCTGTTTTCTGAATAGCCTGGACATAATTAGGGCATATAAAATCCACTATGTACAAATGCCACACACATCACCTTTCAGTCCATGCTGCTGGTGAATAAAGCAGGTCAATGCATTCAGAAGCTGAGAAATGTCCCTCTGGTCCAGGATGTCCATCCAGCCCCAGACTGCTCCAGCAAGTGCAACAGGACAGACTGTCTTGGGACCCCAGCTTCTTTTACAGCCCCTTCCTCTAGCACCCCCACTTTCTCACCCTTTTGTTAGAGGGTACATCTCTCAAGGATGCATTTGCATCCTTGAATTTGCCTAATCTCCTTTTGAACCTGCAGATAACAGCATCCACAGCATCCTGTGACAGCAAGTTCACCAACTGTGCCTGTAGGTTTTTTTTGGGTTTTTTTTCTGTCTACTTTACACTGACCTTCTCCAACATTGTGTATCCCGAGATTCTGGTGGGTGTTTGGCTGCCACTCTGAGTAAAGGCTTTGGAAACACATTAATGAAGGCTCTGCACCTCAGTGAGTCTGCAGGGTGTGATGTCTGCAGGGTGTGCCTGGGAATGCACAGCCCCCCACACCTGCACCACTGGGTTGTGCTGCTCCTTTGGGTCCCCAGGATTAGTGTCTGGTCCCAGTCACTTTAACAACCACTTTTTCTGTTTGACCTCATCCCTCCTCTTACCTTAGTGAAAGCGACTTCACTTACTTTACTCCTGTTACCTCTTTACTCTGTGTTGCCCTTCTCCTTCAGTTGCTCTCCAGCTGAACCACTGCAGACTGGCAGACATGGGGAACTCCCCAACAGCTTCAGGCTGTGAAAGCAGCCACAAAGTTTTCACTGACCTTCTCTGCTACATCATCATCCCCATCTGCTGCTTCTATACCCTCCTCATCAGCATTCCCACTGATTTCCTAGCTGCCTTTGTGGCTTTGGTATATTTAAAGAGCCTTTTATCAGCAGCTAGAGCATCCTTGGCAAGGCAATTTACAGATCTTATTTTTAGCCCTGTTTCTTTCCTGTTTAATTGTGACCTGATATGTTTTATGGGTTTTGTTTGTTCTTAGACCACTTTGGGCTTTTAGTGTTGGCTTTGGGCTTTTTTTTTTTTGACAAGTTGCTATAAAAATCAGTGTTTTCAGCTCGCACCCCAATACCTGGAAAAGGTCAATTTAATGCTGCTGGGAACACTTAGTAAGCAAAACTGCTCCATCTCCTCCCATCAACACAAGAAATATGGCATTGAAATGGAGAGCATTACTGGGCTAAAACTAAAAGGATGAAGGATGGGAAATTTGATAAAATAGCAATTGGTGGCTTTGCAATTGCCAAACTTGACAATTGACAGTCCTCCTCCCACAGGAGTGACAGAGGAGGTAGCACTAGCCTTGCCTTGCTGTAGATTGTGGGATGTTGAACCACAAATTATCACTGTCTCTGGGTTGTACCAAGGTCCAGTCACCTTCCTGAGCCTGGGATGAAGGTGGTCTCCCCTAAACCAGCTAGGAACAGTCATGTTCACCTGCCTGAATCCCTTTAGCCCTCACCTGAGTCTCCTCACTCTCCACACCAGGAGTTTCTGTTGGGAAGCCATTCCTACCGAGGCAGTGAAAACCTCTTGCCAGAGGAGAGGCTCATTTTCCCTTACCCCTGCCCCTCCTGTTGGAAGGAGTTCTATCATTTACCTTGAAAACAGCCAGCCATCAAACTCAAGGTACACAAGAAGTGAAAAGTCAAGCCCCTTGGTCTGCAGTGGCATCTTACCTTCATTTTTCACTTTTACTTGTTTATGCCTCCAACTTGACACATCGCATGCAGGACCTGTAAAAGCATTCTCCTAGAGGCAACCAGGAAAAATTCAAAGTGCCTCCTACTTTCAGGCCTGAAAGGTGCTGCTTTCCCATGCAAGTTTGGATGTTGGGCTTTGCTGGGGAATGTGTGGATGCAGAGGTATAGCTCTCAGTTTTGAGACTGGTTTCAGGTGTAAGCAGGGCTAACAGCAGCAGGCCTGATCACCCCATCCATCCTTACCCACTACATTCCTGAGCTGCAGCTCCTCTAAGGCAGCTGCCCAGACCCAGGTTCTTACCCCACTACTGTCCACAGCACCTGCCATGCCCCTCCCCTCCCACCCCACCCAACACTGCTTGAATATGCTTGGGTATATCTAAATAAATGTAGAATGGCATATGACTGAAGCTATCCCAACATTCCCAAGCAAGTATATGTTGGAACCAGGCAAACCTCTGTCCCAGCTCATTTAGCACACCCTGTGCAGATATGCCAAGCAGTTACACTCTCCAGAGTGACTTTTGGTCTAGGATAAATGTTGGTGGCAGACTTGAGTGGGAACCTCTTCCCACCTCCTCTTTGGGTCATGTGCCAGCAGCACACTCTGCTTCTCAAGGACACACTGCACCTCAAGGGAGAAAATCAATGGGAAAATCCAAGATGCAAAATGAGTTCTGGCAGATTCCTGGAGCCTCTCAGCCTGCCTCCAGGCATGTCCACACTCACACTGACGGTGAGGACCCAATTCAGCTCCTTTCCTATTCCTACTTGGATTTTGAAGGATGTGCAGCTGAAACAAAGCATGAGTCAAGAGGCAGTAGTCATAAAACTCAACAAAGAGCTATTTTCCATTATGACATTTCCCAGAATTGTCACACATTGCTAATAGACAAACAGAAGTGAAATATATGGGAGTTTGCCCTTTCGGTACAGAACTCCAGTCCAGATAAAAGAACTGTAACAGCCTTTGAAATGCTAAAAAGGAGCAGGCTCACAGTGGTATCTGATTGCCCCTCCCCAGCACGGGCTAAATGAAAACTGGAGACAGTTGCAGAAATTAGCTTTGAATTAGAGCAATGAAAATTCCTCTGCAGTTAAATGATGCAAACACCTGACTGTTTTTGCTGGTTTTATTACCAGTGATAGCACATGTTGGGATATCACACCCTCAATAAAGTTTTACTGCATTAAAGTTTCTGGTTCAGCATTCAGCTGCATTTCCAACCTCTGTTACTTTGCAAAAGAATAGGAGATAACACTTAAAAGCCTTTCCACATGCCTCTGTAGTAGATGACTGCTACATGTATTTTATGCATGGAGCCAGGCAATTTGCCTCTGTGAAAGACCATGATGACCATTCCTATGGGCTGTTACTGTTGATAAAGAACAACAGCTGATCATTCAGCTCCTTGTAAGCCCAGGTTTCAATCTACCATACAAAGATTGGGAGGAGGAGGTATCCAAGCAAATGTAGCCAGCTGAATGAAGCTGAGCTTCACGACTTTTGGCCAGTTTCTGCCTTTATCCCATCCATTTTCCAGTGTCTCACCACCTACAAAATTCCCTAGAGTGGAGTCTGCATGGGGTTAACAGAGTGCTGCAGACAGCAGAACCTTTTCCTGCTGCTGAAAAGTCAGAAAAAAGGGGGAAAGAAAAGGTCTGAGTAGAAGGATTTAGAGGCTGGGAGCATCTCCTTCACCCAAGTTATTGTGGCGACACACAGGTCAAAGAAAAAGAAGGGGGCAGTAGACATAGGGAGACCACACATTAAATTGCTGGGGGAGGGAGCTGGTCCAGCTTGTAGGGCTTTTCTAGCTGGTGGAAAAATGGGTCTCTCTGTCTCTTGTGATAAGTGTAACCACTGTACCTCGCTTTGCTCCTCACAGGACACTACTCTCAGAGGAAAAGTCTAGAAAATAAGACCAAATCCCTCCCCATCCTTTGAGTGAGATATCATGACTAGCTAAATCCAGCTAGTCCTGCTCCCATGGAGGCATGCTGAGTGTGCAGAGATGCACACAGATGGTGGGGTTGGCTGAGGCCACCAGAACCTGGTTTCCTACAGACCCTGCCAATGGCAGACGCTGTGCAGCCAGGTGACAGCAGCAAAGGGGACAGGAGTGAACTGGAAGAAACAATGAAACCTCAGGAAAACAACAGAGAGAAAAATGGCACATTTTTTTTCACTAGGCTACTTCTGAGAAAGCAGGGTCTACCTCCTTTTGCTACAGAAGGCACATGAGAAAGATCAGGACTATTTAGGTCCCAGCTTTCAATCACTTAAACTGGCAGCTAGGAGCTGGTTTTGATCATGGAGAGACTGGAAACCAGCATCTGCATGGCCATCCTGGTAATCTCTGCAGCCTCATACAGTGCTCTCTACCACTGACCCACAGACTTGTCATTTAAGCTGAAAGACACTTCTTTTCATCTGGGCCATTAACAGCTGCCGTCAGACAGAGCAGCTTGTCCAGCATTTTCAAAGGAGTTCCAGCTGCACGAACTACACAGTTCCCACCAAAAACAACCACTGAATATTGGTGCCAGTCTCACAATAATAAACATTTTAACTTCATTATAACTTAATATTTCTGAATTGAGTGAAACCTGGGTGCTGATGTAGCTAGTCTGTGCACACTTCTGTCTAAATTCTGCATAAATTTTAACATAAAATAGTCTCTGGAATTTAAAAGAAAAACCACTTAAACACTGGGAGGAACATAAGAAAGCCTTGGTACTGAGAAAAAATAACATTTAATAGGAAAAGTTAATCAGCATATATAAAAACCAAAACACAAAATACAACAGAACTAAGTGATTCTTTAAATGATTGTAATCTATAAATATATGTACATGTGTGCATATGAGTATTTTATATAAATATAATGTTAATGCCAGTCAACAGATAATGCACACTCAGTAAAATACAGTAAAATATAAATTATTTTACAGACAGATTTATTCACTGTATGTAAGAATTTTTTAAAAGACCCAAACACCAAGCTTATTATCATTCAAACATAAAGACTGCAGAGGAAAGAAAATGCTAATATTTTCCACAAGAGCCAAAAGTGTAAAATCAATGCAGTTTTGCAAGATGAAGAAGAATAATCTTTGTTTGGAGATATTGTATCTCGCCACTGTATTGGAAAAGAAGGTTGTGGAAAAGGGCAGACAAGGGCCATTGTCTCACACAACCCATGTCAGCAGAGATCTGAACAGAATGCTTTCTGATGGGAAATACTGGGGGATTGAGAACGGTGAAAAAACCTGTATCTAATACAGTAAAGTGAAACAGGCCGGATTCTTGTGAAAAACAGCCTTCATCTGCCCAAAGCTGTAGTTCAAATTAAGTGAGCACAAATCCAAGTGAAGCTCTGGGTACTGATGTTTTTCAGCATCACACATAGTGCCTGGACCATCTTCCAGAAGAACTGAAAACCAGCAGGGTTAAAATCCTGGTATCTTGTGTACACTCCCTCTCTTGCCAATGTACTGGCCTCATTGAAGAAGTCTAATTGGAGCACATTAGTTCTTTTAAAAGAAGTCCTCTTCTTCTCCCTACTCTCTAACATTTTCCCCTTATTTCAAAGTTGTCCATGATCTCTTTCATGATCTCTTTCAAGCAAGAATCTTCTAGAAAATCCTGAGAGAATCTGCGGTTAAGGACATTGTTGTCTCTTCTGCTGAAGTAACTGCATTGGTGAGAGGTTGTGAAACTCTTTGCTCTGACCCAGTGTTGTGCTGGCTGTCCATCCTTCTACTGCTCTGGTCACTCAATATCTGCTCTGTGTCCTAAAGCCCCTGGGCTCCCGTGATATTTCGTACTACAGAGAATTTTTAGACAAGAAAAGAAGAGAAATAAGGATTCACAAAGATCATCAATCTAACATTTGCATGAATAGCCCACACAGGTTTTGATCCCACAACCTTGGTGTTATTAACCCAAACTGAGCTAATCTCAAGCCTCTACTTCCTCTGTAGCTCCCTTGCAGAATTCAAGGATAAAACAGGCTTTTTTTTTTTTCTTGGAAGATGTCTTCCACATAATGACACACCTCTGCTGACCAGGCTCCCCTGGGCCACAGCAGTGCAAAAACTGTTCTATATTACTCATGACACTTCACACCTTTCCCCTCTGCAATGCTGCAGCAGCTGCAGATGCTCTTGCTGTGAACAATGCAGCAGCAGCCAGGTGGGAGGACACAACCACCTGGGCATCAGTCCCAGCTTAAACTGACTGTGAATCTTGCATGAGGCTGCAGCTGGGAGGTGCCACTGCAGCACCTGTTGACTCTACAGCAGCCTAAAAGAAGCTCAGGTGGTAGCAGCCTGTGATGCTTGCAGGCACAGCTGTGCTGAGGGATAGGTTTGGCTGGTGCAGACAAATATCCTATGACACAGCAGACCACCGGGCAGCCAAGCTCTTGCTTTGACCCTTGCTTTTCACATATCCCTCCTGTAGCTCAAGGATGACTTCTGGAGCTTTAGAAAAGTCTTCATGAATGCTGACCTCTGCACTGAGGAAGATTTCTGTATTAAGAGAATTTTTTTCAGCTGCAGCTACAGTTGTTTGGGTGCTTTTATACCACTTTGGCCTTCTAGACCAAGGGAGGATGTACAGAGGGGAGCTTAGGTTCCAGTGATGTCTGTAGCCCACAGTGCTACTGTTCAGGAATTCCATTCCCACAGGACTATGTGAAACACTTACCAAATCATCATAATCCCTCTCTGAAAAATGATCTCTATTTGTGGAACGCATCTCATAGGGGTTGTTTGGCTGATATCCTGGGTTTGCGTGGCCAGAAGTGGTCTGGACCCTGGGGAACATGCTTGGTCTGTCATCAGAGGTATTCATGTCAGAATACCCTGACTTCATCAGGCTCCTCTTCTCTGGATTTTGTTTGTTCTTTGCTCTTCAGAGATGAAAGAACAAAGGAGATTTTAAAAGACTGTTTAGTGTGCCATACTTATTAATTCCAACTTAGTGATTTGTCCATTCCCACCTTGTTTTGAACGCTCAGCCCCATTCTGAAGCATGCAACAGATTTTTATAGCCTGGGTTTTTTTTTAGCTAGTGCAAAACCCTTATTTTAAACACACAGCAAAACAGTTTCTATTCAACTGCAAGAAATACTCTTACCTGACTGAAATAACAGAGATTGCTATCACTAAACTCAGGATAATGGCTCCAAACACTGTGCCCACTATTATAAGGATGAGTTTACTATCTGGGGGGAAAAACAGCAAAAAAGAAATGTGTAAATTAATAACTCACAGTGAATATTGAAAAAGAGGGAAGGGAAGGGAAGGGAAGGGGATTTATTTCCAGGCTCCTGGTGCTTACAACATTTTGTGGACACAGAAAGATGTAAATTAAGGATCTGCATTAAAGACCATCTCTGATGGATGGCTCTAACTCGTAATGCTATGCACAGAATGGTTTTACACATAGTTATAGGCGGGGGACAGGAACAACTGGGAGAATATAGGTATTGTTGAAGCTAGTATTGATGCTAAATTATGTAATTAGGTGTCAAATAGGCTCTTCCCATGCCCTAGGTACATAAGACAACAGAGAAATTCACCTTTTCCCCCTAACATAGTCCTTCTATAAATGCAGAATGGTGGCACCCCTAAAGGCTACTTTTTTGTTAGCCAGATTAGGCATTACTAGGTATTTTTCAAGACCATAATTAAAAATCAGAAATTCTTCTACTTACTATCAGTGCATTCCTCCCCAGAGAAGCCCACTGAACAACTACAGGAGAGAAAAAAGGGGAAAGAAAGTAAGAAAAGATGATCTTAAGGGTCCCTTTTAACCCAAACCATTCTATGATCACAAAACACTAGTACATTTCCCCCTTTTTTCAGCAATTTCTCCACAAAGTGTGTTCATTACAGGTTTCCTTTTTAACCCTATCTTACTGCTAAATTATTTTCTTTCATTAAAGTGAAACAATCTGAGGTTTTTAAAGTGATTGGTAATCTTGGCACTTGAAGTTTCAGGTTCGCAGTCTGAAAAATGTTAAAAGGACCTAATTTTTCTAAAGAACTAAACTCTGCACCTCTGAGCCACTTAGAATTGCCATGCAATGTCTTTAACAAAAGCCTCAGTATAAGGCCTGTAAGGACTAGTAACTCTATCTTCCTCTCCTAGTAGTTTCTTATATTTAAAAGATATCAACTTTATGGTAAGAAATGTTCAATTTGCAGCAGTAATAACTACAAAAAGAGCTGAATTAATGAATATGGGGTGTGAGACTGTCTGTTTATCCACCAGAGCAGAGCACAACCAGTCACTCACTTGGCCTCACCAGCAAACACCCTTGCTCTGTTCTGATCCTGAACAGACAGAAATAATTTCAGAGACAAAACCAAGCAGGAATAACATAGGTCTGCAAGTTATCAGGAAACAGTCCCCACTGATGCCAGTGCAAACATTCCAGGGACTGGAGACATGTCTTGCTCTAATGCCTGTTGCTTACTAAACACTTCAGCATAGCAGCTCCCATGGCTGTCAGAGCAGTTTGTGTTTATGTGGTGAAGTACTTTATCCTCTTCACTGACTCACAGGTGACCTTGGGTCTCCTTGCCTTTCCTCCGAGCTGTTATGAGTGCACACAAAAGACCAATGCCAAGGAGTGAAAACACCACGACTTGTGACACCCCCTGCTATCCCCCTTGGGCACCTCTGCACCTCACGTAGCTGCAGCCTATTCTGGTTGCAGCTGGCCCTGTGATAGATGTTCTTCTCTCCTACCTTTGCCTACAACACAGGAACACAACAAAATGAGTACTCACGCCACACATTGTTCAGTCTCTTTTTTAAAGTTAATCATACATCTGCATGTTGGACCATCTTCTTCTTGTATGCAGTACTTGTGCTTCGCTGCAGAACAGCTTTTACTGCAAACTGTGTTTTCAGGGAGAAAAACATGAGTGAATTGCATATAGAAGATTATTTTATTGCTCTGGAAACACACACCCACCCTTCTCCTGTGCTTTAAAGCATCAGAATGGCTTTTTTAAGGATTGTATCTATGTAAAGCAAAAGCTGAAATATAAAATCACAAAATTAGAAGTAAACAGGCTGTGTTCAAAACCATCCAACTTCATCAAAAAGGAAATCTGGCTAGGCTGCATCTTCCATAGGCAAGCAATGGCCTGAAGTCTGATCTCACAGCAGATGATTTGTATGGCAAACTTTATCAGTTTTAGTCAGGCATGGGACCTCAAAGGCCTACACTGGATCACATCTCACTGGATTTATTGTAGCCAGCTTTCATAACTTTATAATGGATTTTTGAATAATTTTTTGTTTTTCTTAAAATCTTACATGTTAGATTTTTTTTTACTTCTGTAGTGTGAAAGTTTTAGTTTCCATAAGAAGAAAATATGGTATTTCTAAGAAAATTAGATACATCACATAGCTTTGGAGGGTAACTAAAATATAAACAAAGCACTCACTAAAAGACTCAAAACAAGAAAGTAAACAAAGCCCTAACAACTAACAGTTCCCAAAAATGACAGAAATAATTCTTCTCACAAAAGACTGTCTAAATCAGGTACAGCAAAGCTAGAACAAAGGACAGAACCTTAAGAGGCTATTGTAGTTCATCACGAGACTTTCAGTCCTGTCAGCTTCCTTCAAGTAACATGTAGGATTTTTTCCCAAAATATGTCCTAGCAGAGAAGGCTGTGAGTATAGGATTCAATTTGTTCCATCCTTTACCTGTTTAGGTTTCTGTTTTTACCAGTACTCTAGAAATGCATTTAAGGACTTGCCTACTTACTGGTTTCAGTGATGATTTTATCAAGTTTTAATAATTTATTCTACTGGAATAAAAGTATAGATCTGTTCAAAGTGAAATGTGAGGATGTGTTTCTATGGCTTTCTTAATAGGATGCACATTCCCTGATTTTTAGAGGTCAGCACATTTGCCCAGAACCTTTCTCAAAAAGGGACCGAGACAGAGAACAAGCAGATCAGTCTTTCAGGGATAGATAAAGCAGCAAGGTTCTTACCTGAACAAGAATATATATCCCCTTCTTTCTTTTCTAAATCAAGTTTGCATTTGCAGTCTGGAAACTGTTCTCCTTCCACACACACTGTGGTTTTAGGATCACATGGATAAATACCACAATGTTTTGCCACTTTAAAAGAGAAACAGAGAGCAAACTTGAATACCCTTTCATAGAAAGCAGTGCACTTGCCCAGCAAATCATAAAGTAATTATTTTGTAATTCTAAATAGAAAAAATTATAAGTCCTTTTCTTGGGACATCAATATTGCAGACTTTTAGATCAGCTCTTTTTTTCCTCCTTGCTCTTTAACAGTTGAGGTCCTGTTTCCATCACATCTTCTGACCTTCTGTTTCTCAGCCTCCCACAACTATCTCCAAACCTTTCTGGCTCCAGTCTATGGAAAGGGACATTCTTCCCTTAAGTTCATATTCTGAAAACTAACTTTTGACTCACCTAAAAAAAACCAACCAACCAAAAAAAAAAGAACAAAAAAAAAAAAACCCAAACGCCCCACAGAGGAAAAACCATAACTATTCTCCTAGTTTTTTTCCACAACTGAACTGTGAGACCCAGATCCCATACAGTTCTACGGAGGTAAATATTTATGGGCATGCAGCTCATTTAATGAGCAGCATTAGTACCCTGTTTGCCCAGTGTGTTGCTCTTTAGATCCATGTCCTTGTGATGGGAATGGTTTAAAGTCCTCAGTGCATGGCATGCTGTAGAGAGACGTGACTGCACTGGTGCCTTGGGAACTCTCAGTGGTTTTCTATTTCCTTCTCACAGCTGAGGATACCTTCAGACAATGAACTCAGGCTTTAAGCCATGAAATGCACTCTTCATTATTAGCTATGCCTTCTAAAAAAACTGATTTCAAAATAGGAACTTATATTAAAACAAAAAATAAAAAATATCCTTATTTTAATTAGGAACTCTTTCTCCCAGTATTACACATTTAATAATGCAAGACTTTACTGGTTTAAATCAACAAATCCGTTAGCTCAGTAGCTAATAAGTGAGACCTCATTTCAATTACCATGGCTTATTATGGGAGAAGTCTAAAGAGGGTTTCATCCTATTTTGCCAGTAAAATACTGGCTTATTCTCAGAAGCATAATATATATCTGTATATATTTTATCCTGATTTTTCCCACTTCTTAACACTCAGCAGGTTAAAACCACCATGCCATTCCTTACTAGGAAAAATATTTTCCTTTTCTTCTTTACACAAGGAGTAGGAAGCCTTAATAAAACAAAAGAACCCCCCACTGAATTGCTGAATCTTCAAAATTACCCAAGATTGAACATTCAGCTCCTCAAAGTCAACCAGGCTTATGATTTGATGGGCTCCTATGCCCACAGAAATCTTCCAACCAGGTTTTAAGAACCTCTGTTCCTGCTGATTAATTGCTTCCCTAGCAAGGAGTTACATACCTTCATAAGAAGAGACAAAGGACTGGTTATTATTTTGGATTGCGCGCTGTACTGCAGACCTAACTGTATCCGCATTTACAGCTGAGTTCCACGTGAACAGGTTTGTCACGGTTACCTTCAGTGAACCAGAACTTCTGCTTTCATTTGAAGGTCTGAAAAGGACAGATAGGACCATTTTAAAGTTTCACATAATCCATATGGATAGCAAGCTAGATGCAAAGATGAAAGAAAATTTCTGCCAAATCTCCCTCTCGCCCCCAGCTTCTTTCTTCCCATAATGTAGGTAGTTGCCAAGAGACCTGAAAATGAGTGTAAGTCTTGCTCAGGAATACATTAACAGCCATCTTTCCAGTAACTCCAAGTGTATATAGGTAGCTGCTGGATTTAATGATAACAGCACTGCTCCTTTGTGTGCTGTTGATATACAACTGGCATTTTCTAGCTGGGTTAACCTCAAACCAGCTGCAGTATAGAGAACCTCATGTCTTAGACTCTATGTGATTCCATCAGCCTGTGGTGTCATCCAGGCATGATGTGGAGAACCCACCCTGAAGGGTGGTGAGGATAATTCAGGCTGTGACCACCATGAATGAAGAAGAGTCTGTTTGCGATGTAGAGGAATCTGTGTAAGCTCCACACTGTCTGAGTTGGGTTCAGCTCACAGCAACCTCCCCGGTGTGAGGTGGAGAACAGCAGTGACTTCCCTGTTCTTCAGCTAAACCTCATGCTGCCAGGATATGCACACAAATATCCTTAAGTTGCAGACTGCTGCAGTTCCTTGAGGTGTTACTGTGCCCCACGTCACAACTGCTCTGCTGGAAGTTACTGCACCACAACTCTTAGAACATTCTGCTTAGCTGCTTAATCCCTGGGGTGCACTGAAGGGGTTGACACTGTGTGCTAGCATGCCAAGTTTTGCTGGATAGGGGTTAGGAAACACAGAGAAGCTGGCAGAGCTCTGGGGACAGTAACCTGTAACAGATGGGGATGGGAAAAAAGAGGTATTTCACAGGGTCCACCTAGACCAGCAAGGGACCTATGCCCACAGCTACACCACAACCCGTTCAGTAGCATCTTTGTTCAACCTACCATCAGGAGACACCAAAAAATGCACAATAAAATACATTTGCTATGCCTTCTGTAATGAGGGTTTTTAAATTAAGCTGGGGCTCCAAGCTGGGTAGCACTCCCAACAGTCATAGGAACTCAGAGTTAACTGTTAGAATTTCAGACATGTCAAATATCACAGGGACTGCTAGTTACAGCACAGTGCTGTATCCTCCATGGTGCTAGAAGCAGGACATAGAGTGTGGAGCTGTCTCAGCCTGCCATTTCACAGACATAATGGGGTAAAAATGGGGCCAGCACCCCTCCTTTATGGGGAAGCATTCTGAGCTGAACTCATCCCATACTTTTTATTCAACTGAGAACTTCACAGGAAACAGATTAAAATGAGGAATTTGGAAGTATGTACTGTGCAAAAAATGAACCCACAAACTTACTGAATTTTCACAATGACGGTTTCTTTATAATCAGTAAGATTTTCAAAGGCCTTCTTAAACTATAAAAGAGAAAGAAATTGGAGTTCAAGGCAAGCAGGAACATAGACCAAAATCACATGAACCACTGAGGCTTCAGTGGTAAAGCTTTAATACAGAATATGCTACTATAGGCACAAATAAAGTAAGGTGATGTGTTAAGTGCACCAGGTAAGGTATTGCAGAAGAGGAACAGTGGGGTGGTGCTGTAGAATATGGATGGGAGTGCAGTGGAGGGAGGGAGAATGAATGTCAGGCTGGGTTAACTGGCTGATAGTTACAGATATCCCTTTGCAAACTCATTGCTTAGGAGGGTGTCTCTGCAGCACCAATCTGTGTATAAGCAGGGGGAAGAGGGAGAAGTTGACCTCCTCACAGATGGCACGTGTCCCCGAGAGGGAGTGAAGTGGGATCATCAGGGGTCAAAAGAAGAACTGATGAAAGCATTTGGGAGCTCAACAGGATCAGAAGAAAAGTCACTGCTCTCCCTCATCCCATGTGGAGTAGGGAACAACCAGTGGAGGCAGCTGCCTTTAACTGCCATAAAAGCAGGAGGTACCACGAGAAGAGGATAAGATGTTTAATTCAACTGAAATGAAAGATGAACTCTCTCTCTTTCTTTGTAATAAAATTCAAATTATTTTCTATGTTATTTTCACTTTTGCATTCTATTATGTATCTGTTTTAGTCCTACATATGATGCTCTTCTGCAGCCATATCATGAAAAAATGCTGGACAAAAAAAATTAAGAAAATATTTTTTAACATTATGGAGGAACAACTTTTGGCCACTATCTGTGACAACATAGTAAGCAATATAATAATATGCAGAAAGTGATAACCATTTTTGATCATTCCTGATTAACATCATGAATATTTTTTAATCAGATATCTGGTAGAGTTGCCTATATATTCTTCCTTACTGCCAGAAAGAGAAATAAGCAAATCCACTTGCTTTAACATGGCAGTATAAATTAAACTGATCATCTTATTTCTCCAGGAAATCTATTACCAGATTTTATGTATAATCATAGAATTATACAAAATGTGCAGTATCTATTTTACTAATAACATTAAAACACTAATACTGGCAGACTTATGGAAGAGGGTAATTATTGGTATTTAGACACAGCCGGACACTCATTCAGAAAAGTTTGAACCAATAACCAAAAGTGTTGAACCAATAATTTTCTTTTAAAAAGAAAATTAAAGTTGTTCATTTTTACTCATACCATAGAGTATTATTGAGCCTTCAGCAAACAGCAGAGATCAGAAACTCAATAGGCTGGAAAACTTCACTCAGCCCCATTGTTTCTGGAGAGGGGATGGTGAAAGATGCAGAGCAATTTATGTGAGAACTCCCCAGAATAGAAGTGGTACTAAAAATACAGATATTACTTCAGGGATTCCCTTCACTTCAGTAAAAGCCATGCATGTGCTCATCTGAGGGGAAAGTTCAAGTCTTTTATAAATAGGTCTAAACTAATGTGAAGCATTCTTTGAAAGAAATAGATCTCTTGTAGAGAGGAACTTTTCTAGGCCCCACACTAAAGAGATTGTGTGTCCTCTGTCTGCATGACATCCAGTATAGCATTAAATATATGGGGGAAAAAAAAAACATTGTCACTCACAAATGCTGATACATTGTCGAACAGGTATTGATACTCAGTGGAATTTACATTTTGAAGATTATCACTGTAAGATGCTCTCACTTCAATGGTGGCTGGGTATACTTCCCCTGGAATGGGAACAGAGAGTATAAATTAGAAAGCATTCAAGAAAGTCCAGCTTCACCTCAGAGTTCTACAGCCTTTAGGGATGGGGAAATACAATGCAGAAAATAAATCAGTGCTATTTTTCATATACAGGAGGGATCAGTAGAGGACAAATCAATTTAGTCACAATGGGAGATGTACTTTGCCTGCCAGGGAAGAAGGCAGGATCCTGAGCCCAACTAATCTGTCCTGATTATGAAACTGAGTAATATTAAACTGTCAGCATGGCCTGAAGCTACAAGACTCTTTGCAAGGTGTTACAGAATGTAGTGAGAAAAAATGTATATTAAGGACTCCAAATTTGCAGCTATTAAGCAGCTAATGTGGTTCACAGAGAAAGTGCTTCATAATCAACCTGCTTCTTAAGCCTCACAAGTAAATTTGAGAATCCTACTTGCTGATCCTTAAATTGGAAACCCTATTTTCTTACATACTTGGCCTTCAGAAGCATTTCAGATATGCATTTCCACAGGACTCTGATGAGTGTTTAGCAATGGGGAAAATCAATCTGGTTGTTCATAAGTTTGGTCCTTTTTAAATCATTGTCATTAATATCAATGTCAGGTTTACACTTGCTTTTTTTCCCTGCTTTTCACTCATTTTCATCTCCTGCACCCCTAACAGAGAATTCCCCTTCTTTTCCTAGAACCTTGACCTCTTTGGCTGTTACTGTTTTGCGAGATTGCAATCTAGGTCATTGTAGGAGTGGCTGCCTGCAAAGCAAGAAATCACTCAGCACTCACTTTCCCAGACAGATTGTGTTTTCAATTACAACATGACAACAAGCTATATGGGAAGCAAAATTCACCTGAGCAGGTAACGAAAAGCATTGATGCCCTTCTGCAACTCACCTTTGTAACAACCATTATTGTTGTAGTAGAATCCATATTGGCACACACAGGTATAATTCCTTTGTAGGGAAATACATGTAGCTGAACTGTTTCCACAAGGATCTCCATGGCAGAAGTCCGCTAAATATAAAATGAAAGATATTAACATAAGGGTTTCTGTGAATTTCTGCAATTGCCAGTTCATATATAAAGTCATTCCTATATTGAATAGTTCATATATACTTCTACTGGAATCTACCAGTAATATTTTAGAGAGTATAGATGCAATTGCAGAGCATACATCTATATATCTTGCTTGTTTAATGCATAGTAACTGTTTTCCCTAAAACCCAGCACGATATCACAGTGAGGACATGGATTATGGCTGAAATTCATTATCTGTCATACTGAGCAATCACAATTCAACTCTACTTAATACAAGTACAAGCAAATCAAAGAAAGAAGGCATATCAAGGCTTGCCAAAACTAGTGACTGTTAGAGAAAGACAGACTGCAATAGCCCGTGTGTCTTTAATACTGCACTGGTACATACTTGCTTTATTATGACAGTGTCATAGCACAGTCCTATACTGCAGACACATGAATAAATGAGGGCTACAAAGTGAATTATAATAGTATATTTTCTCAGGGTAATTATATATATTCTGTAAGGTTTTAGAGTATGTATTTTATATCTATACATAATTTAGGTGGTTAATAAGTAATTAGAAGTTATATTTCTATGCATCTTATATATTGGATGGTATTTACAGTTCTCTTTCAAGATATCAAATTCTGGTTTTCATCCTGACTGGTTTTTTACACTTCGCTCCATAAGTACAGTCTCATAGATGAGACATTTTCTGTGAAAAGGGGAAAAAAATAGGAATTCTCATTAATACCCCCCCCAAAAAAAAATAAAGCACTCAATGAATTTTTATTTCCTATAAGGTAAATCTCCAAATATTTTTTCCAGAGAACCTAATGAAGCCAATTTTTTTCCTGATGAAAAAGATCCCAAGCACAAAACTACAACAATTGTGAACTCCTCCAAACAGATTCCATGTGCAGCAAGGGCCCTCGGGGAGGTACAGCATTAAATGGAAACACTTTGCCTACACTGGAAAGCTCTACTGAGATGGAAAACAGTGGGGTATGGAGAGCTCCAGGACAGACACATCTATGGTTCCCCATACATGGTTCCTGCCCCCAGCCCCATGCCAGGGGTGTGCCCCAGCTCCCTCCCTGCCTGTGCTCCAACAGCCTTGGGCACAATTCCCTGCAGGGCAAGGTCAGGGGCTTGCAAAGAGATGCAAGCCACAGACCAGGGCCTGGGCATTTCTTTGCAGGGATCCTCTTGTATGCCTGCCTGCTGAAGGAGGCAAAGGCACATGGCAGGAAAAAAAGAAGCCTCCTGCAATCTTCCCCAACACATTCTCCTCTCTGCTGGCAAAGGCCAGCAGGAAAAGAGGGAAGAGTGGAGAATATTCATGGCCACCATTTGGTCAACTTTGGCTCTTCTGGAAGAGAAACTTGGGAAACCTTCCTGTCTGAGAGGGCTACAGTGCTCCCTGGGATTTAGTTACTGCAAGCTGTCCCTAGAAAATGCTGCCTGAGCATTTTGCTTCTTACCTGGAGGTACTGAGGGTGGCATGTCTGTTGGACGAGTAGCTGTTCCATTTACAGTACTGATTTCTGAAGAAGGGAAGAGAAGAGTCATGGCAGCATTGCCCAGCACTGTCTATTCAAAAAGCATCAAGCTGGGAGTGTGGGACAACAGGCACAGTCTGCTCTGTGGTCCCCAGCCATGGACCCTGGCCTCTCCCTGCTGGGGTGTGCCCCAGAACCCTCCCTGCCATGCTCCAAAAGCCTCAGGAACAACTCCCTGCAGGGCCTGGTCACAGGCTGTCCCTGGGCTTCTCTTTGCATGCATCACCTCGAATCCAGGCTTGGTTCAAGAGACAAAGGCAGCAAGCATGGAAAGAGCAGCCTACTCAGATGTTCCACCACACATTTGCTTTACAACAAAGACCAGCAGGGAAAAGTGGAAGAGTGGAAGTTATTCAAGGTGATAGGCTGGACAACTTTGTCTCTAAGAGGGGTAGAACTTAGGGAAAGCCAGGCAGAGGGACTCCTCCCTGCTTAGGTATCTGCAGTGCTCCCTGGAACACGAGTACTGCAGGCTGCCCCCAGAAGGGGAAGCCTGAAGGCTTTTCTCCTTACCTGTAGGTTCTGAGGTAGTCACCTCTGGTGGGTCAGTAGCTGTGACATCATCAGTAACACCTTCTGAGAAGGGAAGAGAAGAGACATGGCAGAACTGCCCAGCATTGTCTGTTCAATGAGTCTTGGGACAATTCTGTGTGTGTAGGACAAGTGCTGAGCAGGGAAGTGCCATGGATCCTTGTGGGGCTGAGCAGTCGTGTGCCTTTGGTGTTATGTTTCTCTCATAGTCTTTCTCTCACACCCTGCTCTTGGACTCCTCCTTACCAGGAGCAGCTCTGAACCCTCCCTGCCGCTCTCCTCCAGGTGACTAATGCTGACTTGTAGGCTCCCTGCAGCAGCACTGGCTCCCACAGCAGCCTCTGAGGTGTCCCATCCACAAGCACACAGCCTCTGCCCTCAGCACTGCTGCAGCATCCTTTAGAACTCCATCTATACTCTTCTGGAGCAGTGGAACAATGACTGCCTTAGCTAACACACTCCTGTGCTCTAACAGATTCCTGTGGACATTGACATCAGGAATTAGCTATTTCTATCCCAGGAATGCTTCTTCTGCTACATCCCCATCAGCAGTGTCCAGACCCACCAGAGTGTGCCCAGCCTGCCCCTCTGCCCTCCCTCAGAGTGGCCTTTGGCACAGGTTTCTGTGGGTGGAAGGCAGAGGCACAAAGTCCTTCCCAGTGCTGGGCCATCTGCATGGGGAGCTGGGATGCTGGCAGGAGGGATGTGCTCGTGCAAACCCACCAGGAGGAAGAACTGAGGGAATGAGTAGGCTGCTTGTCCTCAGGGTGATCCCAGCAGGAGCTTTGTCCCTTCTGGTTGTTGGCTCCCATCATCAAGCTGGGAGTGTGGGACAACAGGCACGGTCTGCTCCGTGGTCCCAGCCATGGCCCCTGGCCTCTCCCTGCTGGGATGTGCCCCAGATCCCTCCCTGACATGCTCCAAAAGCCTCAGGAACAACTCCCTGCAGGGCCATGGGAACCTCTTTGCATGGAATCTCCAGTACCAAGCATCCCTTCCCCATGAGCACAGGAGGCAAAAGCAGCAAGCAGGGAAAGAGCAGCCTCCTCCAATGTTCCTCAACACATTTGCTTTAAAACACTGACCACCACGGAAAGATGGAGGAGTGGAAGTTATTCAAGGTGATGGGCTAAGTAACTTTGCCTCCAATGACAGAAGAACTCATAGAAAGCCAGGCAGAGGAATTCCTCCATACTTGGGTATCTGTAGTGCTCCCTGGAACGTGGGCACTGCAGGCTGTCCCCTGAAGGTGAAGCCTGAAAACTATTCTCCTTACCTGTAGGTTCTGACGTAGTCACCTCTGGTGGGTCAGGACCTGTTTCATTTCCAGTATCATTTCCTGAAGAAGTGTAGAAAAGAGACATGGCATCACTGCCTGGTATTGTCTGTTCAAAAAGCTTTGCAGCAATTCTGTGTGTGTAGGATGAGGAAAGAATTGCTGTGGATCCTTGTGGGGCTGAGCAGTCAAAGCCCTGAGCACCCTAGCCCAGCCACTTGGTTCTCCCTGGCTGCAAAGCCTGTGTCACCCAATGTCCCCACAGTGGCAGGACTTGAGCACGTCTCAGAGAAGCAGGGGATGGCCCCCAGCCCAGCTGAGCTCCCTGGCTGCAGCGTTCCCAGCCACAGCCACACACGTGTCTCTATGCATCAGCGATCCCTAGGCTGCCCAGGGAAGCACAGAGCAGCCAGAGCAACTCGGGAGATGCCACCAGAGTGTGCCCAGCCTGCCCCTCTGCCCTCCCTCAGAGTGGCCTTTGGCACAGGTTCCTGTGGGTGGAAGGCAGAGGCACAAAGTCCTTCCCAGTGCTGGGCCATCTGCATGGGGAGCTGGGGTGCTGGCAGGAGGGATGTGCTCGTGCAAACCCACCAGGAGGAAGAGCTGAGGGAATGAGTAGGCTGCCTGTCCTCAGGGTGATCCCAGCAGGAGCTTTGTCCCTTCTGGTTGTTGGCTCCCATCATCAAGCTGGGAGTGTGGGACAACAGGCATGGTCTGCTCCATGGCCCCAGCCACGGTCCCTGGCCTCTCCCTGCTGGGATGTGCCCCAGATCCCTCCCTGCCATGCTCCAAAAGCCTCAGGAACAACTCCCTGAAGGGCCATGGGAACCTCGTTGCATGGAATCTCCAGTACCAAGCATCCCCTGCCCATGAGCACAGGAGGCAAAGGCAGCAAGCAGGGAAAGAGCAGCCTACTCCAATGTTCCTCAACACATTTGCTTTACAACAAAGACCAGCAGGGAAAGATGGAAGAGTGGAAGTTATTCAAGGTGATGGGCTGGGTTACTTTGTCTCCAATACATAGAGAACTCAGAGAAACCCAGGCAGAGGAACTTCTCCCTGCTTGGGTATCTGCAGTGCTCCCTGGAACCCGGGTACTGCAGGCTGTCCCCAGAAGGGGAAGCCTGAAAACATTTCTGCTTACCTGTAAGTTCATCTCTGCTGTCCTTAGAGGTCGTGATGTGTGGTGGGTCAGGATTTGTCCCATTCTCAGTACCGTTTCCTGAGAAGGGAAGAGACATGGCAGAACTGCCCAGCATTGTTTAAAAAGCCGTGGGAGGTCTGTGGGACTTTTGAGGAAGTGCCATGGATCCTTGTGGGGCTGAGCAGTCAAAGCCCTGAGCACCCTTGCCCAGCCTCTTGACTCTCCCTGGCTGAGAAGCTTGTGTCACCTCAGGAGCCCATGACCCCTTGTCCCCCAAGGGGTCCTTGCTTGAACACAAGGACCTCACACACACTGCAGGGTCCCCTGCTCTATGGCCACAGCTGGGTCAGCCAAAGCTGTCACTTCCAGCAGCAACCAGCCTCAGTCACAGGTCCCTGCAGGTTCTGGTCACAGCATTCCCCTGGGCATCTCTACAGGCATCCCTTTCCATCCAGGCCTGATGCAGGAGGCCAAGGTGCCAAGCCCATAAACAGCAGCCTTCTCAACTCTTCCCCAACGCTTCCTGCTTGCAGCAAAGAGCAGCAGGGAAAGAGGGACTCGTGGAGGGTGTTCACAGCCTTGATCTGGGCACCGCTGTCTCCCCTGGGAGAGGAATTCAGGGAAAATCCTCTGTGGGGCTGCAGAGCTCACTGGGCCTGTTCCCAGAAGGGGCTGCCTGGGGGCTTTGCTCCTTACCTGCAGGTGTTGAGCTGGGCACCGCTGCTGTGTTAGAAGGTGTTCCAGTAGGGGCTTCTGATGGAAGGAAAAGAAGAGAGATGGCAGCATTAGGGAACTCTTTGCACACAGGACAACTGTTGAACAAACAAGCCTGGGAGGACCTGAGTGCGAGGCTGAGCAGCCAAACCTTTGGGCAGCCTTTTGGCTGGCCCAGGACTCGTGTGCCTTTGGTGTTATGTTTCTTTCATAGTCTTTCTCTCACACCCTGCTCTTGGACTCCTCCTTACCAGGAGCAGCTCTGAACCCTCCCTACCGTTCTCCTCCAGGTGACTAATGCTGACTTGTAGGCTCCCTGCAGCAGCACTGGCTCCCACAGCAGCCTCTGAGGTGTCCCATCCACAAGCACACAACTTCTGCACTCAGCACTGCTGTGGCATCCTTTAGAACTCCATCTATACTCTTCTGGAGCAGTGGAACAATGACTGCCTTAGCTAACACACTCCAGTGCTCTAACAGATTCCTGTGGACATTGACAGCAGGAATTAGCTATTTCTATCCCAGGAATGCTTCTTCTGCTACATCCTCATCAGGAGTATCCAGACCCACCAGAGTGTGCCCAGCCTGCACCTCTGCCCTCCCTCAGAGTGGCCTTTGGCACAGGTTCCTGTGGGTGGAAGGCAGAGGCACAAAGTCCTTCCCAGTGCTGGGCCATCTGCATGGGGAGCTGGGGTGCTGGCAGGAGGGATGTGCTCATGGAAACCCACCATGGAGGAAGAACTGAGGGAATGAGTAGGCTGCCTGTCCTCAGGGTGATCCCAGCAGGAGCTTTGTCCCTTCTGGTTGTTGGCTCCCATCATCAAGCTGGGAGTGTGGGACAACAGGCACGGTCTACTCCATGGCCCCATCCACGGTCCCTGGCCTCCCCCTGCTGGGGTGTGCCCCAGATCCCTCCCTGCCATGCTCCAAAAGCCTCAGGAACAACTCCCTGCAGGGCCATGGGAACCTCGTTGCATGGAATCTCCAGTACCAAGCATCCCCTGCCCATGAGCACAGGAGGCAAAGGCAGCAAGCAGGGAAAGAGCAGCCTCCTCCAATGTTCCTCAACACATTTGCTTTACAACACTGACCAGCAGGGAAAGATGGAAGGGTGGAAGTTATTCAAGGTGATGGGCTAAGTAACTTTGCCTCCAATGACAGAAGAACTCATAGAAAGCCAGGCAAAGGAACTCCTCCCTGCTCAGGTATCTGCAGTGCTCTCTGGAACCCGGGTACTGCAGGCTGTCCCCATATGGGTAAGTCTGATAACTTTTCTGCTTACCTGTAGGTTCTGAGGTAGTCACCTCTCGTGCATCAGTAGCTGTGACATCATCAGTAACACCTTCTGAGAAGGGAAGAGAAGAGACATGGCAGAACTGCCTAGCATTGTTCAAAAATTGCCTTGGGAAAATTCTGTGTGTGTAGGACAAGCGCTGAGCCGGGAAGTGCCATGGATCCTTGTGGGGCTGAGCAGTCAAAGCCCTGAGCACCCTTGCCCAGCCTCTTGACTCTCCCTGGCTGAGAAGCTTGTGTCACCTCAGGAGCCCATGACCCCTTGTTCCCCAAGGGGTCCTTGCTTGAACACAAGGACCTCACACACACTGCAGGGTCCCCTGCTCTATGGCAACAGCTGGGTCAGCCAAAGCTGTCACTTCCAGCAGCAACCAGCCGCAGTCACAGGTCCCTGCAGGTTCTGGTCACAGCATTCCCCCGGGCATCTCTACAGGCATCCCTTTCCATCCAGGCCTGATGCAGGAGGCCAAGGTGCCAAGCCCATAAACAGCAGCCTTCTCAACTCTTCCCCAACGCTTCCTGCTTGCAGCAAAGAGCAGCAGGGAAAGAGGGACTCGTGGAGGGTGTTCACAGCCTTGATCTGGGCACCGCTGTCTCCCCTGGGAGAGGAATTCAGGGAAAATCCTCTGTGGGGCTGCAGAGCTCACTGGGCCTGTTCCCAGAAGGGGCTGCCTGGGGGCTTTGCTCCTCACCTGCAGGTGTTGAGCTGGGCAAAGCTTCTGTGTTAGAAGGTGTTCCAACAGGTGTTCCTTCTGATGGAAGGAAAAGAAGAGAGATGGCAGCATTAGGGAACTCTTTACACACAGGACAACTGTTGAACAAACAAGCCTGGGAGGACCTGAGTGCGAGGCTGAGCAGCCAAACCTTTGGGCAGCCTTACTCTGCCTTTTGTCTGCCCCAGGTCTCGTGCTCTGCTGTAACAGATTCCTGTGGACTTTAACAGTAGCCTATTTCTATTCCAGGAATGCTTCTTCTGCTACACCATCATCTGGAGTATCAAGACCTTCATTCCCTGTACTGCACCTGTACGCATTTGTGACAGTATACATTATTTTTTTCTCTTTCTATTTCTTCTCTGTCATCATTATCTCTGAATAAAGGGAACCGTGTGTGATACCTGCCAATTGGTGAAAATACTTCCTCAGTCTTGCTTTCAGCCTTAGTTGTTGCTTTAATTCTTCCAAAATATTCTGGTTGTTTATTTTTATGTTGTTGGCTTTTGCTTTATTTAACCTGTGTCATTCTTAACTCTTCATATAAAGAATGATTTCAGGTTTGAGGGGTTTGTTTGTTTTGTTTCTCGTAGATGGAGAAGGAACAAATAATAAACCAGCTTTGCTGATAAACACGTGATACTGACAAATGGCCAGTTTGTATCATATAATCTAACTTTAATCTGAATTAGTTAATTTTTCTTATTAACTATTATTAATTAATCATTAATTCACAAGTTAAGAAAAAACTTATTTACTCTGCATGAATACTGCTGGAAGCATAAATTTATCTAAAGCATTAAAAGCATGCAGCTGAAAGACTAACGTATTTGTGGCTAAAATCCATACTACTATCACAGTCTGCACATCTCAGCAGACATTTGAAAAATAGGCCCCACTTTTTTAGACCTTTATAGGGCTTTGAAAATCCAAAGTGAGGAAAATCTTCTACCCTTTTTTTCTAATTGACAGTGTATCTCACATAGAAAAGAGGCATGCAAAAGACAATAATCCATTAGGCTCCTCTAGCTGAAGTGGAACATGAGCAATCGTGGCAGTTCCCTGCCACTCTTTTGCCTCCACTGGTCATTGAGTTCTATAAACAGCATTATTTGTTCCCCAGTTAGTATAAATGGGTATTTTTCCTATAACCATGATAATATGAAGCTCTGCTGGCCACAGGCAGTGGATGTTGGAGCACCAACCTGCTATAGAGCTAGCTCTTTTTACAACTGCTAAAGCTGGGAGGTTCTGGCTAACCATTGTCCAGGAGTACCCTTTGGACTCAGGAAGAACAGCATCCATGGTGCCAGCAGAGTGCATGAGCTGCAATTGAACCTTGTGGATGGACTTGACAAAATGGCTCTGTGTGCCTAGATCTAACCTTCTATTTATGGAAACAGGATGTGTTAATGGGCATTACCACTGTGATAAAAAAATGGATGTTACCACCAAGGATCTACAATAGCAGAGACATCTGGCTGCTGAGCAGGGCAGGGCCTTTGCCAGTACTATGCAAATGGACACATCCTGCAAAGCTTTTACAGTGTTTGCTTAGAATGAAAAAGGTTTCTGGGCAGATCTATCCTGATGTGAAGTCTGATCAAGTGAAAAATAGGTATTGCTTTCAATAACTCTTGGCACAAGAATGTTCACATCTTGCTATTACCTACAAGCCTCCAACCAGGAAATCAACCAACAGACTATCTTGAAGACTCCTATGCTTATGATTTACAGCAGAAAATTGGTCTGTAGCACACTGTGGATGTTGCTGGAAATATTCATTCACAGTAGTCAACAGAGACCCACAACGTCTGCCACCAATTGCAAGATTAACAGGTCTTAATTCAGCTGATAACTCTGCAATTTTGATCCTGTCCTCTCACAGCTTCAAGTTCCTACAAAACTCTTCATAGATATGCTTTACTTCTGCTAATGTCTTCACCCCCTCATACCTCTCATTAAGTATCAGGAAAAGGCAAATTTAGCTGTAGGCTCCAGCTCACAACTACCAACTCTGGCACAATGCCAGAAAATCTACTAAGTGGCTTAAGGAATGACACCTTTAGTTTGGACAGACTGTGGTGCAGCCCTTTTGAAAGCGGATGGTGATGTTTCCATTAATTTATTTCAACAGGAAAGAACAAAAGCTCTGTGAGTCAGCTCAGGGGGAGACGCTTTTCAGGCTGGCTGGTTAAGGAGCCGCTGGCCAAAAGGGTACTGGAGTGGAACAGTTGCACCTTTTGTTATGACTGTAACAGAGCTTGAATTACCTGGGTTTAGTATGAAAGTCCTGAAAATTGCTCTTGGAATAGCTGAATTAGGTTAATCATAAGCACCAGTGATTTTCTATTGTTCTGTGAACAAGGAAAGCCGTTGGCTTACAGTGACATCTTTCATCATTAATTAATCAAAATCTAGACATGCTGAATTGTCTATTACAGTTGGCTTCTCAACAGCTGCTGAAAGTACTAGAAAATCCATTCACTGCCACACAATAGCTGCCTTGATAAATCACAAAACAGAAAGATAGTGGTTCTTACCTTTCAAAAGGCTCAACACCAGACCGAGCCACACAGCGAAGAACACAGAGCGTCTCATTGCCACTTCTGTTGCTGCTGCCACTTGCTGCTAAGCCTAAGAGAAAGTGCCTTTCTCTTCTGGCATCAGCTCATTTAAGGTCCCAGCCACAGGTAGAGGGCTCAGCCCTGAGCTGACGTCATGGTGGCAAGTGGTAAACGATAAATTCAAGCGGTGTTTTTCTTCCTCCTCAGGCTGGGAGGAGATTTCTGGACCTTCAGTGTTCTTCCTTTAAGTCATAAATACTTGAGATCTGTTAACACAAGGAAGTACTGCTAAATAAGCTGACATGGGAACTGACAGTGCACCAGCTATCCCTTGCCAGTTTCCCATACCAACACCTTTCATGCAAATTAAATGAAAAGTGCATAATCTGTTCTTAAAGTGGAAGAGGTGACCCCATCCCAAGGCATGCTAATTATGCACTTAGAAAAGAGTACCTGGGATCCACATGCTCACTTCTCTTGCAATAAATTACCAGTAGAGACAAGCTTCATTCCTCAAACTCCAATTATTTTTTTCTTATAAACAAAATCTTATGCTAAAGCCCTTCTTACTGATTAACAGGTTAAAAAGAAAGAGAAAACATCTGCACCTTGACTTCAAAGAAACAGGACTGACACTGGCCCTTCTGGCAGTGATCATGGCTGTTTTGTTTGCTGCTCTTACGTGTGTTGCAGGCTCACTAAAGTGGTGGGCGAAGAGAAGGAGGAGCGGGCAGGACAGCTAGCAGGTGTTTTTGTCTTTATCTGAGTGGCAGCCTCCCTTTCTTGAGAGGAAATGTACTCCTGCCAGGGAGTGTCAGGCTGGAGCACAAAGCCTGCAGCAGATCTAGACATGACAAAAAGCCCAGAAAGCCGTTAAGCCGGTAACACCGCTGTGATGTGTGGAAAATAGGTGGGAAACTGAGACTTTTTAACATTGTATTCCAGGAAGCTTCTGAAATGGCCAGTGAGATACCAAGAAAAAAGGTTTCTGTGGGCAGGAGCTGATTATCCCAAAGTCTCCTACTTCTAGCTGCCTCCCCTGCCCAAGTTCTCCAGTGTTTGTTCTGCTTTGTGCTCCAGTAAAATGCACTGCTTGAGATCAGCTGAGCCAGATCAGTGATTTCCAGTTCCTCCTTTTCAGGCAAAGGTGTAATTTCTCTCATTTTGAAGGTCTGAGTGACTCTGTATCCTGCCACAACTGCCAGTAAAGTCTTTCCCTGAAATAAACACAGTTTATGCCATCATTACGAGACAAAAGAAGGAAGAACAACCCATATCCCCTGCAATGCCACTTCTAATGGCTATCTATGGTCCTGGTCTCCTCTGGCAGACCCCAAGGCCAGCAACACAGGCAGGTTATGAACACACTACTGAATGCCACATAACAGCTCAGTGTAGTAAATGCCTCTCCCTTCATCTGCTTTTGTTTGATCTTCTGTTTTAGGAACAAGAAATGCAGTCTTGGGTAATCTCCTATATTGAGAGGGTGTATCTCAAATGAAGGAGCGTGAGAGAAACCAAAAGTATTACTCAAAGTCATTCCTGAGCTTAGGGTTGTCTTAAACTTTTAACTTGCACTGAACCAGGAAACACTGCTGGCTTACAGACAGCAAAAATGGTTGTGTACCTCTCTGGCACAAGAAATGAGTGGTCTTTCATGTCTCTGTTGGACATGAAATGAGTATAAAGAAGCTTGGTAAGTTCAGAGGAGAAAAAGAGAAAATTTTATTTGAACATCTGGTATTTATAGAATTCTAAAGGTGACCATGGATTGGAGGATGGGATTACCACCTCTCCAACCACACTGGTCTAAAGATTAATCAATCATTTTTCTCCACCCACAGAGAAATATGTAAAGAAGTCTATTTATGCATGAAATTGTGCAGGAACTTTGACTCTTAAATATGTAAATATTATCAGAAGGCTAAAGAAGTTTTATGAGAACTTTTGCACTTTCAAAAGAACTATAAAAAAAACTTAACACTTTTAAAAATCAGGGTAACATTGTCCTTCTGTGAACCTGCTCAGGATGTCGAGCCTGAAATGTGGGGATTTTGCCTGTATCCTTTGTATCTCTGTCCCTGAAGTCCCTCCATTGCGACCTGCTCCCCACACCCACCCCTAGTCCCCACAGTGACCCCCTGGCAGCCCCTCTCCCTCTGTCTGCTCCTTCAGGCCATGCTGGATTCGGCTCCTGCCCTGCTGCTGCTCCCTCCCATGCCCATTGCCCATCACAGATCACTCAATTCCTCCAGGCCTCCTTAAAACTGCTTTGCCAGGAAGCTGACAGAATAAGAGAAGGAAATGCCTGGGAAGTGTTCAGCTCCAATTCTCTCTGCCTACCTGCTTGGCCAGTGTCCTGCCTCCACCTCAGGCCACCACAACCCTCCTAGCTTCAGGGGACAGCCAAAAACTAATACCAAAGTCTTGTTAGAATAACATATTTCAGTGCTGGGAGCCCCAGACCCCAGCAGGTGCTTCAGGTGGGAAGGAGTCTGCAGAGGAGAACAAACCTAGCTGTTGGAGAGTGGCACAGCTATATGTCACCCATCCTCTGGCAATGTCCATCTCCCAGACTTACACTCTTCAGTCTTCATGATATACTCTGATTTTCCAGTGCTGCCTCAAGGTGCAGCTAGATTAATCCAGGTCTTAAAATCTCCCTGTAGGCTGTGAAGCAAGTGCATGGGACCAAAACTTCTTAGGGCACTATTGAAAATGAGGGCAGGTCTTCAGCAGGTGTAAATGGTGCAGCTTTTCTGCCTACACTAGAGACTACTGATTGAGTGTGCAGTCCTGCACATTAGAACTGTTCTCTACAGTGAATACACATCAGGAGATGGTGAGTTACCTATATTTTTAAACTTTACTTCCATTCCTACCTGGTTGTTTATGTTAACTACGATCACAGTTTTGGCAGTGTGAGTCATTTGCTATGCAAAAGGCCCCAGTTCCTCCAGGAAATAATGCACTCAGCAGATACACATCTTCACAGACCAGACATTTTCATCTCTGCTTGCCTTCCCTGTCCATTTTGTGACACATCAGTGGTAACAACAGGCTCTCTCCAGGAAGGAAGGTGACAGGCTCAATCTGCCCCATTGCTTGGTGATTTGTGGGGGAATTACTTATAGAGATATGGTGGTTTAGGAAACAGACACAGAGAATTAATGAAATAGGAGAACTGATACCAGTGAAATAGCAGCTCTGCTGCACTTAATTAGTAAGTCATTAAGTACAAATTTAGGCAATAAAAAGTTGACTGTTAGTCTAGACAGACTCACACAGCCACAGGAATTGTGATGTCCTGCAAGGAACTACAGAGAAAACTTCTTTTGGAGAAATAAGTAAATTACTTTCCAGAGGCTGTAAAATCAAAGTGTTGTGTGTCAAAACTCAGATATGACAATCAAGAACACTGAACAATTATTATGGAATAAAAAATATGCTATGTTTACTAACAGTAGCTGCTCTATTGTCAATACATTTTTATGGCAGGAAAAAGAAATACCAAAAGTAAAGGGCCTTATCTATTAAAAGCGCATGTAATCAAGAGGCAATCATGCTGTCAAAAGACAAAGTAGGAAAAATTGTCTTTTACAGCTCTTTATGTGCATCAGCTCAATACTTTTTTCCTGCACATTTTCCAATCCTTTTCCTTACTAGATTCCTATATATTTTGTTATTTCGTGTAAATTTGGTTCCTCCACTATATATGACAAATTAAAGTAGAAATATATGTTTGCATTACCTAGAAGTTAAACAAACAAACAAAAAAAAAGCTTCAGAAGTCCAAATCAAAGATTTAGCTATGGACACAGATTCACATATAATCAGGGGAAGCAGATGCTCTTTAAATTCTTTCCAGGTGGTTTCCAAGAGTTTGAGGGCACACACTATGGATGCATTGAGTGGTCTCAGAGGCACTGACATGCAAATCTGAAGTGGGCAGTGCTGTTAAATCACGTGCTGGTCCATAACCCCAAAGACCTTTTACTTAATCCCACAGAAATGTTTGTGACCCATGGTTTTCACACTGCCAATTTCCTAAAAGATATCAACATCACATAGAAAGTAGGCTAACATGAGACATGGTAAGTGGTCTCTTACCATGGGGTGAGCTGCTCTCTGTGGATGTGTCTCTTTTCATGGCTACTGGGAGAGCCAGATCATGTGTTCAAACTGGCCACCTAACTTTTCATAGAACAGTGAATCCCACCTTAGTCCCACCTGATTGCTGTCACAGTTGTACTGCTCTGGAGCAACACAGGATAAAATTGCCCCAAACAAACCTACCTGCCATTACTCCAGATGCTCTTCCAAATCCTGCCTCTTCTCAGCAGCCTGAGTTGGACTTGGTGTTCCTCTGGATTCAAGGTGCCCTCCTTTTCCTTTGAGGGACACCCAGCTGGGCATTCTTCACTGTCCCTGGTGGTTTTTACTGGGACAGGACTGATCTCATGGTGGTCAGGTCCAGTCCTTTGCCCTTGCACACAGCCCTGCCCTGCTGCACCCGCCTCTCTTTCCTCCCCTCCAACATGCACACATGTAAACACACAACTTGACCAGTTCTAGCAAAAATTAAACGGAGGAAAAATTAAAATTAAACTGAGTTGCTTGGTGCCACCAAGATGAATGTATCAGAACACAACTTGTATTTCAGCTGAGCAGAATTTTGTTTGGCACAACTAACAGAATATACCCATTTCCTCTTTGCTTTTCAGTTTAGTTATTCGATCAGGAAGCACCATCAGAAGAACAAAAGCAATTTCATTTCTATGCAATTTCTGATTTTCTGGATTATATGTATAACAATAATTAAAACCACCTAAAAATTTCGTGTTTCCTTTTACAGGCAAAGCTAAAGACAATAAAGAAGCAGGGACATAGTAATATTCATTATTTTATTGTATCCTTTTATGATACTGACTAGAACGCCAGATTTAATAATATTGGATGCAGGTATAAAAATAATCCAATCCTTAAAAATTATATTTTGCTACTACAGTACTGTATAATTAGCGGAGACTGAAAATATGATACAACTTTAAATAATACTGGTTTGGAAAACATCCTCAGAACCCCAGAGACTTGGAAGCAAACATTCAGAGACAGAGGAAAGGGAGTGAAGCAATGTCAAGAACATAAAGCAGGTTTACATTCAGGTTGTAAAGAAGAACAAATAGATGCTGAAAATTTATCTTTTGAAAGAGAGGTCACAAAAGGTGAGCTTTACTGCTGCTATTCTAAAAGCTGCTTAAATAAATCATTATGATTTTACACACCAAGATTCACCTTCCACTAGGAGAAAGTCCTGTAGAATTTAATGGGTTTAGAGCAAATTACTGAGTTTAACAGAATTTCCTTTAAAAATGAAGGTAGTAAATATTTATCCTGTTGAGCTTCTTTTTTTTTTTCTTTAAAGTAAACACATCCTAGTAGATTTTATTGAAGACTTTTTATGTTCAGCAAATTCTACAGCCACATTCAAGAGAAGCGATCAGTGTTCACTGTATTCCACAGGACTTTTCCATAGAGGATTTTGCTGATCTGGGGGCTGCCTGCTGCAGTCATTAACCCAAGTAAGACTCCCATCCATTCTAGCATTTTATTGAAAAAGAGACTGAATGATTTAGCATTTCAATACCACTTTGGAGGAACATCAGGCACCCTTGCTAGGTGTTCCCTCAACAAGGATATTATGCAACACAGACTAAACACACAGGAGGTGTCATCCCACACTTGACCTCACAGTACTGAAGTCACACTTCTGCAAAATAAGTAAGCATATTCTTTTTTCTTTTTTTTTTTTTTTTTAATTTTGGTACTTCTTAATCCTTCATGGATTTCTCTCCTGCTTTTCAATTTCAGCAGCTCAAGGGAATGAAGAATTAAATGTACATTGAAAAGGTCCCAAACTCTTACAAGCATATAGGACATACCCCTTCTGAAACTAGAAGATCTTGCTTAATTTCTAAAGGGACAGGCAAGAGCGATCTGCAGAGTAGATGATACGTGTGACAGCAGGAAGCACTCTACATCCCTAGATATTACACGATAGGAAAGAAGCTGGCTGCCCAGTAAAACAACTACACAAAATTCACATTCACTCTCTTCCCAGGAAACTTCAGATCTTGAAGCTGTTTTGTTCATTCTCACGTAACACAGGTCCTGCTACAGTAATAACAATGCTTTAAAATAAAATAGATACAACATGGAAAGGCAGGAACGGTATCACAGAAATAGAGAGACAGCCATGGGAAAGCATGTACTACACACAAGTGACCCTGGTGGTGGAGTAATTCAGGCCTGAAAAAGAATTTTGCAGTTCATGGGATAATTACCCCAATCACTGCAGGGATGCTGGATTTCATCCTTTGTGTGTAAAGAGGAAAAAACATTAGTCAGCATAGGAAGAGCATTTAACTAAAATGCATCCGTTCTTGTTAATTTAAAGAAGAAAGCTAAAGATTATTATTAGGAAATGAAAATTCCAGCTGGATTTGGAATGGATGTGGCCACTGACAGCATCAGAGACAAATCCCAGGAAAGCAACTCGGTCTATCTGCAGCAGTGTCCAAACCCACTCTGTGCTCACTCAGGTCCCAGCAAACAATCTGTACAAGTATCAGCACAAACTATTTCACAATGATAAATACCTCCCTCTAACTGCAATTTATTGCTTTTTTTAAAGTCTTTTACTACCCTGTAGTGTGGAGGCAGATAACTTTCATAAAGCTGTTCATGAGTGGTAACTCAGTACATGACTGTGCCAGTGGGTCTTATGGGAAATGCCACAAGAGCAATGGGATTTATTGCTGCTATAAAACCTAACACTTCCAGTGTGGGGGAAAACCTGGCCTGCTTTTTCCACTTATAGCCCAATTCAGTGCTGTAAGGTTTCAACAGTGTGGAAAAAAAAAAAAAACCTGATTTCCAGTGCAGCTGGAAGAACTGGTCAGGGCAAGAAGCAGGACATGGGAAGACTGTATGTTCAAGATGCCTTTTGAAAGATTCCTCAAATCTATGTTTTGCTGACCAGTTCACTGGGACTGCCTCTCCTATGCTGACTGTCAGGGGTATTCTTGTGGGTAAGGCGTTTTGTCAGTATAACTGGCAGAGCACCATAGCAGCAAACACATGCCTCTCACAGTTTTTTCCGGTCAAGCAACAGAATTAGCTTTTTTTTTTCCAAATTTAATTAAAAATACACCCACACAACTGCCCATGGGTCATTGCTGACTGCTCCCCTCACTTTCCACAGCAGCCAGGAGCAATAGCAGATTTATGAGCAGTGTTGGTGTAGTCTTTCTTCCTTTCCCCACATCTGACTGAACCACTTGCATTCTCCATACCAAAAACATGCCACTTCCCTCCTATCCTCTCACATAGTGGAGAGTGATTCCCCTTGGCAAAATCATCCAGTGTGCTCAAAATTTTCAATTTGGGGTAGCTAGAAGTAATCTAAAAGAGAGATGGGAAATAAGCTGCATGTATTTAGACATCCTACAGGGAGTTAGGTTGTGAACAGAGAAGCATCTGATTTTGAAAGTGGGCTTGAGGGCACATAGAGACCTTTCTTACACCCAAGAGGAATAACAAGCCCCACTCCACTGCCAAAGGGCACTTTGTTCATGGCAGACACCTAGAGGATACTGGTGGCAGCTTTACATGGAGACAACCTGCACTGAAGCACTGCCCACATCCCTGCTGTGGCTGGGCGAGTGCGTACAGCTGGGGTGAGGCAGTGAACACTGCAGTAAAATGACCATCATAAATTGTGACACAGCACAGTGCACTGCACCCACCCCTTGTGTCCCAGTGAAGCTGGGAGCTGGTGGTGCCTGGCTGAAGACAGAAGCACTGCAGCTGGGTTGCAGCTGGGCTGGTGGAGACCCAGGGGCTGAATCACCCCAGGCTGCCCCTGTCACCTTCCCAAAAGCTTCCTGGTACACTGTGGGGGAAAGCACCTGCACTCATCTGGGTGCTGATCCTCCTGCCTAAACCCCTCTCTTGCCTGCAGGCAGAGCCTCCTAAGACATCCAGAGAAGGTGTGGCAGCTCAGGAGAGACCCCTTTCCTCCTCCTCCTCCTCCTGTGGACTATGCATTGCCTCTGAGATTCCTTTCTTACCCAAGCCAAATAGAAGGTCAGGCTGCAATGGATAAATCCTCATAAGAAATGCCCCAATGTTTACCTGCATTGGGAGAGAGAAAACACTCTTTCAGAAAATTCCAAGTTTTGCAGTTCTCACTCAGAAAATCCTGCTGGATTTACTGAGACTCTTTCTCTCCAGATACAATTCAAGAAGAATAAGAAGACCGTTAAGGTATTAAAATTATTACTTGCAAACTTTTGTGTGCTCTCATTAGAAATAGTCCTATCTCTATTCCAGTCAAATGCCTTGCAATTTGCAATGTGCTGGGAGATACAGACCAAAAGTTTTGTTCATACACTCTTTGTGCAGAAGGATTGATCTGCAATTGAGTTGGTATGCCATATTTTGTCCTTCGTACTGGACATGCAGAAGTTCATCTCCTGGTCTGTGAACTAACCAAGCAGTTAAACATCTTTGTCTGCAAGCATAGGCCTCAATGCTTCCCTATCTGAGGACATGCTGGCACATGGGCAAATCATGGGATTCTTGTGATTGCTGGGACACGTCCTTATCACAATCTGCTTTACTGAAAAGGAACAAAGTTCAGTCTATAGGCTTTGGATTTAGATTTAGCATGAATTGCATCTTCCTCCTTTCTTTTGTAACAAAAACATAGTTCTGCTCCATACCAGGGAAAGGCAGTCCTTTCTGTCCTGGATGAAAACTCTGATCAGCATGGCAGGGAACAGCTAATTCTTGTGCTTCACCTATTATAATATTTTGGACATCGTAAGTAGAGCTTTCCTTAAATACAGTTCCTTAGGCAGCTGTACTTCCCATGAGCATCCATTCCTTCCCCCTGCAGCTGAGATCAGCTGTGCATTGCCAGCTGCAAGGCTGATTATGGATCAGACAGGTGTGAAGGTGCATGCATTGTCACCAAAAGGTCGTGTAAGTGCAAAGGGTACTGCCCTAGGTGTCCATAAACCTCTGTTTCTCTGCAAGCTCACACTGCTGGCTCTACACAGAAGACAAGAGCTGAGGCGTAAAAAAGACACCATGTTTGTGTGCTGTGGCTGGTGCACCTAACTGTGCCTTCTCAAGCACATCTGTGGCACCTTTCCTGTCTTGAAGTTTTGAGAAAACAAGACAGATGTGAACAGGGACCAGAAACTTCTAAGCCAACACAGCTTATGATTGCCTCTTGCTGTCTCACTTCCCTCTGGATACCTGTTACTGACCTTTGGTAGGGAACACAACAGCCTTTAAAGTGCTGGGAAAGGATCTGGGAACTCACACAATCTGTAGGATGCAAGCACCTGCCCCCTGATGGAGAGTTCCTCATCACCCCAGGTTTGCCTCCAGTGGGCAGCCACACAACACATGGGCATTTGAACTGGGGTTAGGCACTTTGGGGGATGCACCCTGTGATCCTCAGTGCTTCGGTGAGCTGAGCTACCTAATGAACTTACTTGTAGGCACTGTGTCTTTTAAAGCATGGTGGGGGAGAAGGGAATATCAGCTTATGTACACACTACAGATATGGTGGGTTAGTGACAAAGGAACTGTGCTATTCGTTATCCTTATACAAGCAGCCACCTTGAATTAAAAGCACATTCACATTCAAGAGGAGAAACTGCATCTGGACCTTGTATCTAAACAGGCTTTGGATGACTCAGATTAACAGTGCAGTAAAGATAAGCGGCAAATATACTTCATGATATTTAATTATATTTCCCTCATGTGAATCGGGGCAGTCCCAAGTACAAATGTTGGAGAATAGAAAGTAGCCCAGAAAGCCAATTGTGTCCTGGGCAGAACCAGAACCAGGCTGGGGAGGGGATTCTCTCCCTCTGCTCTGCTCTCCTGAGACCCCACCTGCAGTGCTGTGTTCAGGGGTCCCATAAGAAGATATGAGGCCAGAGGAGGCCATGAAGATGGTCAGAGGCTGGAGCACCTCTGCTATGAAGACAGTCTGAAAAAGTTGGGGCTCTTCAGCCTGGAGAAGACTAGGCTCCAAGGAGACCTTAGGGAACCTTCCAGTAACTAAGGGAGGCCTACAAGAAAGCTGGAGAGGGAATTTTCTCAAGGGCGTGTAGGGATAGGACAAGGGAAATTATTTTAAAGCAACAAGGTAGATTTAGATTCATTACAAGGAAGAAATTCTTCATTGTGAGAATGGTGAGGCACTGAAACAGGTTGCCCAGAGAAGTTACACAATCCCTGCAAGTGTTCAAAGCCAAGTTGGATGGGCCTTTGAGAAACCTGGTCTAGTGGAAGGTGTCCCTGCTTATGGCAAGGAGTTGGAAAAAAATTATCTGTAAAATCCCTTCCAACTCAACCCATTCCAGGGTTTTGTGACTAGTAAGATCTCTTTCAACACTCACTTTAGGTCAGAATACAGCCCATGGGTTTCAATCTGATCTTTGGTGAGACATGCAATAACTTACATTCTTCAGCTTCTGCTAATATGAACGAACACACCTGGTTGAGGAAACTTGCCTGGTCTGAATCACTCGAAACTAGGATGGAAGAAAGAAAAACACTTCAACATAAGTGATCTTTGCTATGCTAGGATTGCAAGCATCATGTTTTTCTCTTTCTTAAATGCAACTGACTGCAGTAAGCCCTCTTTTTCAATGCACTGAAAGTCTCCACAGTGCCTACAAATTCAAGGTGGACTGTGGAGGTCTGAAAACATATCCCACCTTCATTGCACAGAATTCAAGTTCCTCTGCCCAGCCAAGGCTATAGCATTATTACTCCTTCACAGATTCCACATAAAAATCATTCTGAAGTCACAGCTCATCTTCTTCTTCCCTGTGAGTAATTATTTAATATTGTATTGCTGTGTCTATGGGCATTTAAATCCTTGCAAAGAAAGAGAGCCCCAAGGATCCCATATGGAAGCACCATGATGGCATGTAGTGGCATCACTTCTGAACAATATTGGTTGACAAAACAACAACATTCCCTATATACAGAAGGTTTTCAAAGCAGCACAGAAGAACAACTGTGCCTTTTTTCTGTTAAAATTGCAGTGGTGTGACTAACCTTCCTGCACTCCTTGGAGACAATCAACCCATGAATTCAGCCAATATTGCCAGACACTGGGCTTTGGCAAGGACTCAGGAATCTGGAGAACTTTTACCAGTACAAAGGCGAGGGCCAGAAGACAAACCAGGTTCCCTGTCCTGCACGAAGCTGACAGCAAGGCAGTGGTCTAAAATGGAGAGGACAAACTTGCCTGACCAAAAGCAATTGCACAGTGAATCTTTGCATGAAGGCTGGCTAGGAAGACAAGCACAGTCAACAGTGAACGAGATCTGTAAACAAGACACTCCCTAGTGGTATTCAATGCAGAGTGCTGGGCACAGTTCATCTGCCTGTACTGATCCATGCTCGCCCATGTAACGCCAAGAATGAAGAATGAAAAAGGAGTACACGTGTTAGCTTCCCACTGGGTCTTTTAGTGATGTGCTTCTTGAGCCATTCCCTCCTCTTCCTCCTCCTCTCTGATGCTCAGCAACTGTGACCGTCCCTCAGGGCAGCAATGCTCAGCATGAAGTTCAAAGTCCTTCCTATTAAATGGGAAGAGTAAGATTGATGTGGCCTCAACTACTCAGGAGACAGATTGTACCTGGCAATTAAGGGCCACACAACTGTGTCAATCTTCCACTCCCTCTCCACTCTTTGCTAAAAATAGTCTCTCCTTCTGGTTTCGTCACTAATGAAGGATGGATTGTATTGTCCAGGGTAGATGCATGAATGTCGCGATCCAGGCAAACCAGTGTAGGGAGGATAAAGTCCATTTCTTTCCAGTTCAGGATTTCTCAGTCCAGTTGGCTGTATTAGCAAAAAAAAAAAAAAAAAAAAGTCTTATTCTCACACTCAAATCCTCCTTCAGGCTTCAGGCACAGCCTTACCACATTTCTTTGTTTCTTTGCTGTTGGTTCAATAGCTAGAGGGCACAATGGGATCTCTAATGATCTCTATAATCTAGAATGATTTTTGCTGTATTGCCTGAAGGCATTATTATGATGCAATCTAATTTCAACATCTGGCCAATGAACAGACTTGAAGCTTACCTGACTCTGCCGAGTGCAGTCCAAGTACACAGTTAATTTTTAATTAAAAAAAAATCTACTGCTGAGCTCAGGAATTGAAATAACTCTCATTAAAAGGGTATTGTCCCAGAGCCATGCTTAAAGGAGACAATTATAGAAAATGAAAGGTAGTCTTCTGCTCTGAGTATTACCTGGGCATTTCTCTCCCCATTCACCATAGGTACCTCCTCTCCCAACACAGGCCCTTGAATTATATGTCAAATACAAAACAAGTCTGACCTTCCTTTCTCTTCCCTTCTTGTAACTAAGTAAGACTCCTGGGGATGCTTGGTGGAGGAACACTGCTGTCTAAGATCAAGTCTGTACAATCCTTTCTCCCAGTGAATAACATGAAGCCTCTTGGTCTAATCTGTTACAGAGCAGATCCATGCAAAACCCTCATCACCTACTGCTTGCTAAAAAGTTTCCATTTCTAGTGCCCAGCATAATGAGAGTCTTTAAAAAAAACAGGAAATGCATTTTCATTTCAAATATCTCATTCTTAATGGAAGCATGAAGGAGAATAGTTTGACTCCTCACTGAAAATTTAAAACTTAAAATATAAGCCAGGAAAATACTAATATTCTCTGCTCTGGAAAGCAAGGAGACCAGAATGTGTGATTTGGGTGAAATCCTGTGACTTTCACTCTCATGAATAACCCACACACACCTTAAGTACATGTTGCTGAAAATGAGTGACAGATGATACAGCAGCACCACAGCTCTGGATACAGCCATTAGGAGATGGTACCAACCATGATATAACAACTTGTGCTTGTGTCTTTCTGTGCCCTACACAGCCTATTACTCCTTATTCCCTCAGAGCTGAAGGGATGCTCCTTATGTACCCTGCAGAGGGAAAGAATGGAGGAAAAGAGGGGTCCTCAGTGATCAGCATCTTCCTATTTTGGGGCAAAGTTCCCCAGACAGACATTTCAACCTTCCGCTTCATCAGTGAGGATGGACAGGAGAAAACTGCTAAAAGGGAACCCTAGGAGTTTATCCAAAACCTTTAACTGTCCTTCTCTACTCTAGGACTGGGATTTTTGGGCATTTTTACCAAAATATTCCTAGACCTTTCCTCGGCACTCTTCCATGATATCTCTTTATGATATTCACCACAGGTAATAGCTAGAGCCCATAGGACTCCTAAAATGCCTTGCTATGGAAGACATTTGCTTTGCTCTTTTATCTTGCAGGAAAGGGATCTGCACTTCCAAAAATAAAGGAATATCTCTTTCCTGTATGAGGCACAAAGGGTTAAAAATTAATCTCTGGATAGATACCGAATAATACACATCTGTCATCTGCAACAGGTTCTTGGTGCTTCCATTCTCCTGCATCTCGATGGTCTCTCTGCCCCACTCCTGTGCCCGGGGATTCTTCGGATATTCAGCATAGGGTGACATCTGGAAATCCCCACTCTTGAAAATCAGTTTACTTATGTCATTTTTATTCTTCCTGTTTATAAAAGAATGAGGGAAAGTGAAAACTTACAACTTATCCTGCTATCTTGTGTACACTCCTGACATGATCTCAGGAGAGATCATTACTTGATGTTACGAGTCTTGACTAGGAACAAAGATCACCTCAGAAGGACTGTAGTCCAGTCATCTGCTCTGAAGCCAAATCAGATAGGAAATCAGATCATGCAACTCAGGGCATTATCTGGAGGGATTTGAAATCTCCAAAGTTACATGGCAACCTCCCTGAGCAACCTGCTCCACTGCCTTACTGCTCCTTTGGTGAAAGGACTTTTCCCTACATTCAGTTTGATCCCCTCTGTTCCAGCTTGTTCCAGCTATGTCCCTTGACTCTTAAAAACATGTGTGTTCATCTAAGTCAATGAAAAAATAATGGAAACTGAGGAAGAAAAACATATAGGAGCCCCCATGCTATTAACTACAGCACTTGTAGACACTACGTTAATTCCTAAGTAGGAAGGCCTGCAAGGAGCTGGCCTGAGTGACCAAATGTCCCTGCAGGACTACAATGGTTAATGAGTGGACTTTGGTGACGCTTCCAGTTCAAAGCAGAGTATCCTCCAGGAAGTCACATAAGCTGCCCAAGGCCAGGACTCATAAGAAAATCAGTCTACCCCTGTAGAGATCTGCACTCTGGGCTGCCTCATCTCCTGGCTGGGGTTTGCTGGCATCCCCCGGCTCAAAATATGGGGAAACAGGGCCACAGTCAAACCACTGCCATATTTATATTACTGACAAATCCAGTTGCCAACTTCATCAGAGAGCTTTGAAATCCTAGATTTGGGGACTGGAATGGTGGGGAGAGGGTGTTACTGCAAGGCATCCCTTTTCAGATTACATAAATCAGGAAATAGAGCTTCCTAGGCAAGTACATCTTGTCCAAAGCCACCTGCTGGTATGGGAACGAGGTGTGTATGTGTCTGAGTGTGTGTGTGAGAGGGAGAGACACACAGAGTGAGAGCACATGCAGGACTGCTCCATAAAGGTGAATGAAAATAGCCTTAAATACACTCAAACACCACTTCAGCAATGGCAAGTAACCTCTCCTGTTGCCTAAACTACTCCTTTAAACTTAGCTTGCACTTTTGGAATTTGCTTCCTGGCTTCAGAGCCTTACAGCTCTGTGTGGGAAGGACTGCCCTGTTTCTCCATCCTTAGAGGACATGATTTCTATGTCTTTAAGAGGCAACCAGTCCATTGTTTAGCCTGACTGCTGGGGAAAAAAAAATTAAAAATTCTCCAAATGAAAGCACAGTGTGATACTTCAGTATCTCAGATTAACCCACTTGCTTAGCCTATGTTTCCACCTATGTTTTGGTCCTTAGCTATGCTATGTTTTAGTCCTTAGGAGTTCACACGGGGAGCTGTGAGTGTGGTGCAATCCACGGGGAGGATGGCCGGGCCGAGCCGGGCTGGCAGCGGTACCTACCGGCAGCAGGTGACGATCAGTGCTATGCCCATGATCAGCAGCAGTCCCCCTCCTGCAGCTGCAATCACCACCGTGATCAGCTGGTACGCTGCAGACGGGAGAGACAGAGGCTGAGAAACAGCAGTGTGGTTTTAAACCCCAGTGTAACATAGCCACAGTGCCAAGGGATTAGCTGCTTATTTCCTACCTTCTCCCCTCCACATAAGCAACATAGCTTTAAGTTTTCAATTGAAATAGAAACAAGTTCTTGTTTCCCTAAGGGATAGATTGCCTTCACTGATAGGTCAGTGTAACTCAAATAGATTCACCTTCAAATATCTTGCTTCAGGAATGCCCAATATATGTGCTATCCTGACAGACTATGCAGGGAAAGGAGATCTCCTTTCCTTAGATGACATTAAGTCAGCTTTGTGAAAGAAGGTCCACAAAATGACTTTTAACAGAAAATGAAGGAACAAAAAGCACTGAAAAAAGCAGCATGTACCTACTGCATTTTAGACACAGTCACCTGCAATTACTTGCTTCAAATCTCCTACTTCTGACACTGTAGAAAATAAAATAATGAAATCTGGTACTCACGGTTTCCACAGTTGAATCCACCCAAGCCAAAGGGGCAGCTGGGAACAGAGAACAACAGGGAGTTTCAGCAGCTCAGTTGTGCCAACAGGTCACCAGAGCAAGGATGGCGGGGTAGGAGGAGGGCAGAACAGTCACCATACCTCACACAGGTCTCGTTTTCCAGCTTATATCCATCTTCACAGGCTGAAACCAGAGAGAAGGGCCGTGAGCACCGCGCAGTGGAGCCGGCAGGGATTCCCCAGCGCCGCTTCCACGGCGGCCTCACCTCCAGCGCCCCGCGGCTGCACAGCAGGAATGCCGCGCACTGGGATGGGGGCTGGATGTCCTCTGGTTTGGGGAAAGCATCGTGCACTTAAGGAGAATAAGGGAAATAATACCTCCTGCTGACTATAATGGAACCATTTCAGGGCTTCCAAGCAGAGCCAGTTTGGAGCCCGGCCCAGGGAGGGCTGCTGGCAATCTCATTCCCAGCAGAGCTTTTTGCCCAAATTACTGATAAAATCAGTGCTTTTCTCAGCAAAAGTCCCACCAGAGCTCTGGCAGGTCTGCTGCCTTTCACAGAGGCAGTGAAGGTGGTCACTCAAAGGCCTGGGCAGGAGTGACACAGACAGAGTCACTCTGGGCAGAGGGACAACCAAGGCTAGCACAGGCAGCAGCCCTTGGGGGTCTGCAAGACATCACCCGAGGGTCTGGAAAACTCCTGTAGCACATTCCACAGGGAATTGTTCAATGAAAACAAAAATGCTTATTGATTTTTCCCTCCCTCAAACACTATTTGCTTTAAACTGTCACAGAATTTCCCCAGATTTAATTCCAGTTTCAAATCAAATAGTTGGAGCTACATTTTAGAGAAACACTCAAGACTGATTTTAATATTTTCTGTGACAGACAATCAACTACAGCACTGGAAGCTCACAAAATTAATTTTCCTCAGCCATTAAAAACATTCACCTTCTTTCTGGTCTGAATTACCCCAGTGTCATATTTCAGACTCTGGATGTTTACTTATTAGATTGGAAAAGGTTATATGATCAGATTTCTCCTTCTCACCACCAAATCACTCCTTTATATTTATTAAAGCCAAGGCCACTGCGATCTTTGAGTCTCCCTAATTATTGCAGCTCTTCTCTGAACACTCGCAGGTTCTCTTTGACCCTTTTGATTTCTAGTTCCCAGAAATAGATGTTGCAAGCCTAGGGATAACAAAATGTCCCATTTCTGCCTACCTCACATCCTCAGGATGCACAGACATAGAAGACTGCTGCACTCCCATCACTTCTGTGGCTGTAGACACAGATTTGCTGTAGCAAGTGACACCAATGATGGTGGGAGGGCTGATGTCCACAACACCTGGTCTTGCACACCTTTCTTTGCCCTGTGTAGCCCCACTACTCCTTCACCACCTCCCTCATTCCATTTAATTTTTCCAGAGCTGTGGAAGGTGACGCTCATTACACAGCCTCCCTGCTGCGTCACACTGTGATGCTTTTTTTTTTACTAGATATATTTTTCTCCCTCTAAGATGATTTCTTTGAAGTAAAGGAAGAGAGCAGAGGTAACTGTGAAAGAATTAAGAGCCCCAGTCAGCAAACAGTCAGGGCAAGGATAGTAAATCCCAAAGAATCCTTGCCTGGCTCATTCATCTCACTGGGGCATTAGCTAAAGGAGACTGGATGGGTTGCTCCTTTCACTTGCTAACAAAAGCAGACTGAAAACATTATGGAGTGAACGTTCCACCACAGGATTGGGCAGTAACAAAATGTGCAGTGGAAGGGAGGGAGGCATCACCTCACAGCTCACTGGAGTTGCCTTCTCTAATGAGCACAGCAGCCCCGTGTATCCCCTCCAGCCCAGCACCTGCATGTTGGGAATGCCTGCAGGAGCAGGCAGACAGGTGCTGGAGCCCACCCAAGCTCAGCCCTAGAGGAGTGTGTGTGAGGCACATACACCTTGAGCAGTTTCAAAGCTGGAGCTGTGCCATGGGCAGGAGCAGCCCTGGGACCTCGCTGGCACACAGCTCTCAGGTCAGGAGGATATAGGAGCAGAAAAGAGGAAAAGCAAGATCCTGAATATGCATTTCTCTGTCTTACTTAAAAACTTGATGCTTATGTATTTTCCTCTCCTCCCTGTGTCTTTTCCTGCCACTTTGCTTTCTCCTTTGGCATCTTTGCTGCTCCTTTGAACATGTTCCCAGGAGAGCTCTCACTGTCACACTCACTTGGCAAGATTCCAAACACAAGCAGGGAACAGAGGAAAGGCCTAAGTGTCAGGGGCCAAGCAAAGCTATCGAGTTGTGCTCTTCAACCTGGGATTCCTTTGCCTTCCCAAAAGACACTCAGGGGTCTCTTTGGAAACCTGCTTTACTGCTCCTTGCTTCACTCCAGAAATGCTCTGTACCAGTAAAAATAGCATGCCCTTGAAAAGCTGGCACACTGGGTTTGCTGCTCTGTTACTGAAATAGCCCTGAAGACACTGAGAAGGCTGAAAATCAGCAGTGACCCAGAGACACTGAACAGCAGAGCAAGAGGTACCCTGGCCAACATGTTGGACCGCCGGTGGCTCAGAGACCCAGCCCTTCCCTGGCCCACGGCATGCTTTCCCAAGCATGTCCCTGAGGACAGATGCTACCAGGAGGACAGAACAAATCCTGTGGGTCAGGGCAGCCAATTCTCCCAACCTTCCCACAGGGGAGACCGGACAGGGCAGCACAATAGCCATTTCCCTCTTTGCAAATACTATAATTGGAGCTACTACACCACATTTTCACAAGGCACAATGAGGGTCGGATGCTCATGAGACCTCAGTTCCTGTTTAGGCACTAAAAGGGCAGAGGTTTTCAAAGAGGTTGGTATATTGTGTGCTATATTTATCAGCAAAATAGCCTTAAATATCAAAACGGGGCACATAGCTGGGCTTTTGGAAAAGCCTTTAAAAATCCCAACCACCCGGCTTGCCTAGATGGGCACAAGTGATAATGAACAAATCTGGCCAGAGAATGGCACCATGCACTTTGCTGCTCTCATGTCTCTGCACTAAATCCAACATCAGCCCTGTCCCCCAGACACTCTCAAGCTCATCAGTAAGATGTTTCCTGCTGACAGCAGCAAGATGAAGGTGTAATTGAGGCCTCACTGTTTACAGATGAGGTTTTTATATTTTCCACAGCAAACACGTTTCATAAGTAATCACAAGTATGAGGTCTTAGATCTCTTAGCCCTCTGCAACCATCACACCCAAGTCCCTCCCAGCCTTTCAGGTATTTATCTTCACTACTTGGCAAGAGACATGAACAAGACAAATGGAGTAACTTTCCCTGGGTACCCACTGTCCATGATGGAAAAAGAATTGGGTATAAACCTTTCAAGTTTCAGCTCAGCTCCTCACTCACTATATACTCTCTGACTCTCTAGGGTTGGTGGAGATATTTCCCCAAAAAATCCTTCCTCCAACATACAAGATATGGGAAAGGGAGGAAAACACAAAGGGAAAGGTAAAGTGAAGGAGAGGTAGGGCCGTGACGTGGCAAGCAGAGATGCCCACCTCTGAGCTGTCCCTCCCAGAGTCTGTAGCACATGAGTTATTTCCAGGCACATTTTTCTCACTCTCAGATTTGGAACTGACAAAATATCTCTGCCTATTTCAAGAGCAACTCAGCAGGCAGTGCCAGAAGCAATATATTACTACTGCAATTGTTATTGATATGTCATCAGAAAAGCTTTACTGTAACCACAAACTAGAGAATGGACACCGTTTCTCCAGAAGTCTTTGGAACACTGGCATGTAAGGATTTTGTTTAAAATGCAGCAGAACCAGATTTGTTGATCTGAGGAGTAGCTAAAAAATAACATAATCTTTAAGCTTAAAATTTCTATTTGGAACCTAGCTGAAAAATAAATTCATAATAATTTTCATTTACAAATGATGATATATTAATATAAGCTTTTGAGTTTAAAGCTCTTCCCCAAAGTTCACTGAGAGTTCAGGCAAAATCAAAACAGGCAGAGACACACGTCATCTCTGCTCTGTGCCACTGAACTGGAGCCCAAAGCAGCCAGGCCCCTTTCTCCCTCACCTCAATCACTGTAACTCACAGCATGCCCCAGCAAGAGATAATATTATTCCTAGAGAGAGACTGTGTCTTCAGTGTCTGCTGAAAAGCCCCCTAACTAAATAAAAGAAACTTGAGCTGCTAATATTTATTCATAATATTGAGGGCTTGCATGCAGGGCACTACATGCACACACTCGTTTCCACACTGGAACAGAAACTTGAAGAAAATTCAGGCAAAGTACACCCCATAAAGAGCAATACCTCTGCAGGAGTGGTCCATCTTGTTGTATTTGAAGTACCCACTTTTGCACTGGCAGAGAGCAACCCCATCGAAGTCGGTGCATTCTGAGGTTTCCTTGTCACATTCAGGGTCCTTCTGTCTGCACAAGCTGCCAGCTGTTGGGAAGAGGTGCCCAACATCAGCGTGGTTCTCTCTGAACCCACCATTATGCACATTTGCTTTCCTTGGGCATCCCATTCAGCTGATGTGCTGCTTTAATATTTTTCCCTTTTTTTTAAGTAATTTTTGTTTCATTAGGAGGGAGTCAACATTATCCTATGTCACCAATTCTTGTGTATCTACCATCATTTGTACAGGCAAATAGAGGGGGTGAATAATAAATGTTTCAGTTCAGAAGCAGAAGGGGAAATGAAAAGAGAAATCTGGTTTGGCTCAAGCTCAAACACATTTATCCCCTGACACAGTTCAATAAATCAAGTTTTAAGTTTATATCAAGCAAAACATTTTGCTTACACCAAACCAATTCTTTTCCATTTCAGTATTCAGCACTAGATTTTTTCATTTTTCAAACAAAAAAATTGTACTTTCTTTTACATTACTTTGAAGCAGTGTTTTAATTTAGAGAGTCAGACTTGTTACAATGAGCATTCAGCAAAACTGTGGATAAATGGTGGAAAGTGTGACATTAAATTTACATTTTTACTGAGAGGTCAGGCTAAATGGAATTAATAAATATTTGTGAGAAATAGGATTTTGTGGAAAATATGTCACTCATTTGACACTCTCCTTTTATAAACCTTTCCTTGCTAGATCTTTTTTTTTTTTTATCTGACATGTTTTCTTCTAGGTACTTACACAGGAATATAATTTGTTTCTTACTCTGCTTATTTCAAGTTAGAAGTTGACTTTACAGAAGCACTGTATCAGAGGTAATGGGTAGGTAGAATCTGAGCAGGTTTACCCAAATAATTTAAAGCAATCCATGGGCAGAGTATGGCTTTAAAATACAGCACATTGCAATAAAAGCACACACTAAACTTCTCATCTGCATGTTTACTTTGCCAGAATATTACTGGGGGTTTCCCACTAAACCCAGGCTAAGCATTGCCACCCTTCATCCTCCTCGAGGGCAAACCTTAAAGCCTTGAACCCAAAAGTCACAAAACACCACATGCAGCAGTTTCCTTGCAGGTGCCCCTCTCAGATAAATCTCCTCCATCACTCCCTCAGGAAGTGAGAGCTGGGAGATGCCAGGGCACAGCTTTGGGGTCCACCTGGAGAAGGTCACGCAAACACTGGTGTTCTTCTCCACGTCTTTCTTGGGAATCAGTACAGAAATCACAACTCTCACTAGCTGTGAACCATTCTACAACCTGCAACACTGAAACTGGGCAGGCAGGAGGGCAGAGTTTGCCCTGCAGCCTCCAGCAGCTCTAATCGAGTTCACCAGGGGGTTTTGTCTCTTGGCTTTCACACCATTTCCCTGGCTCCTGGCCACGCGTGTGAAATCAAGACTTGTGGTTTTTTCATCTGGCTGGGCCCAGTGTCACATCCCAGAGATGAAAGGCTGCCCTACAATGTCTCTAATCCTGTGCTGCACAATATTTTCACAGAGAGGCAGATTTCTCACATATGTGGCAAAGATAAGGCTTGGTATCTGCATCCCTTTTATACTGGGAGGTTCTTAAGATGACTCCCATTTAAGTAAGATAAAAAGATACAGGGGGGGTTTTCCAAATGACAAATATTGTCCCTTTTTATAAAGGAGCCAAATAAAACATCCCTTTCCCCTCCTGCCACAGTCCTTCCAGATGATATTTACCTCTGTGGAGTGATTTCAGGCTTGATATGAACTGGCAGGCTTCAGTAGGTGATTTGCAAGCTCGAATGTAGCTTTTCACACTGCTGATAACATCGAAGAAAGTCACGTTGGATGCTAAAGAGAACGTGGATTGCACTGAAACATGCACAAAATTTGTCTCCCTAACAAAAAAAACAAAACAAAACAAAACAGCCCTGAGTATCACAGTTCAGGTTTGATATCATCATCTGCACCTTCTACATAGGACTGCTGTTAACACAAGAGATGCTTATCACAGACACAGCACTACATGCACTGTAACAGACCTTAAAACCAGGGCTAACCAATACACAGAGAGGAGAATATGGAGCTGGAAGGGATGCTGGTAGCTCACTTTGGAATCAGCCATAAATCCCTCTTGGGCAGCCCATCCCCAAGCTGCTCAGGACAGGAGGAGAATACCAGGTGAGCCTGGCAAGCTGGTCAGGCACTCCTCATGCCCTGTACCACTGCCAGTCTGGACTGCATCAAGCACAGCACTGGCTCAAAATGGAGAGTGTGGCTCTCAAGTTGAAGATCCCAAATGCTCAAGTTCTTCCCCTGGTAGCCTTAGCCTTACCTGCTTGCCTTCACTGTGGAGTGGTGGTATCCTGGCAATCCTGACAGCGATGCATTGAGCTGCAAGGAGGGAGAGAGAGCTGTTAGTGCCCCAGGGATGATGGAAGGAGGCAGTCCCATGGCATGTAGCATGGGACAGTCCTCCTGGGTCACTGACACCATCCCCTGTGCTTCCCAGAGATGCCTGCTGAGACCAAGGGGCTCTGAGCATCCCAGAGGTTCATCTGCTCTATAAGAGAGATGCACTGCCCTGTTGTCAGTAAGGGGTGGACAAAGTCACCATTGCACAGACTTGGACAAGAACAAAGCCCTGGGGATTTTGACATGAGCATCTGTCTGTGCCCTGCTGTGTAATGACCACAAAGGTCAGAGATGAGCCAGGTGTCAGCAGGGAGAGATCCCCGTGCAAGGCCAGGCTCAAGGAGCACCCTTGGAGACTGCAGATCTTCCCTGACCCTGGATCTGTGCAGTTGTTTGTATTTACTCCCCAGCACAAGCTGTGCAGGCAGCATCACAGTGACTCCACCCAGCACCTCCTTCCTTTGGCAGCATCTCCAAATCACCTGCTCCAAAGAGCTGGAATGAAGTGCACCCAGCCCAGGAACCACTAACAGGATGAACTTGTGCATGCAGTGATCTCGGTAAGAACTGCACAGGGATGTGCAGATGATCCTCAGCCCATGGGTCTTTTTGGAGCTATTGATGGCACAGCCTTTGGGGAAGCCAACAGCCTGTCCAGCACTGGCTCTCAGCTGACCAAGAGCCACATGGCTAAAACTGAATGGCTGGGAAACGTGACAATCATGAGAGGAGTGAAGGGGACTTGTCCCACCAGCACTGCCAAAGTCCCAGCCAGGACACTCACCACCTCCAGGATCTCCCTCTCGACGTGGAAGAGCTCTGTGTACTTCCCATGGGTGATATTAAGTTTCAGGGGAACCTGGCCAATAAATATTCTCACTAAAAAGTTGAATAAGACAAGTTAGTTGGAACACATCTCTGTGACATGTGTAGATGGTTTATCTGCCTTACATGACTGTTTGCATGGAAAATCTCTTTACAAGGCATAAAGAAAACTCAGATCTGAGAGTCACTGCCCCCATAAAGCAAAGTCACAGCCTTGGATTTTTTCCCCAAGGAAATGTGCTGCAATGTTCTCACAGTCCCAGTCAAATTCCAGAGCTCTGTGCTGCTGAACAGACAGCATTTCACTTCAGTGTTCATACATTTCATGCAGAAGCACAGACTAACTTAAAGAGATCCCTGAACACAGGAAGAGATGGGTAAATTTAGCAAGAAGACAGTGTCAGGTACCAAAGTTATTTATGATAGTTGGGGGTCAAATTATGTCAAATCTCTTACTTTTCCCTGCAATGGAAGGACATCAAATCAGTGAGTCAAAATAAAACACTGTAGAAAGGACGTTTTCCTTTTTCAAACTGCTGGAGAGAATGAGCAATGACATTTGAAAAGAGGTCCAAAAGATGCATTTTTCTGTGCTTAGATTCATATTTGATTCACAGCAGCAGAATGCAATAATCTGAGTTGTCCAGATTTGCAGAGATAATACCCCTAAATCTTGTATTAAGTGTCATGAGAGCCTCAGTGGAACTAAGAACTCAGAATTCCAGCTTTATGTTCCACCAGAAAAACAAACATAGCTGCAGATAACATTATAAAGCCTCCAATTCTTTTTTTCCCATCCACTGAACCAATCTTCACCACAAATTGTATATCAGACATATCTAATGTAACAGCTCCAGACAAAAATTATTATGAGAATCACCTTCACAGTGTTTATATAATCTGTCCATACTCCAGTTCAAGGCATAATCAAAACAAGTCTCTAAATTAGAAGCTGACATATTCCAACTTGAAGAAATGTTCCAAAACACTCTTCAGGGACACCTCACCAATGTTTCCTTAGCAAAATTTCCATGCTTCTAATCCTTGTTGATTAAGGGTCAAAAGAAAATCCATGAAAACAAATTCCCCTTTACAATGGAATATTGTAAGTGCTTGAGACTGAGAATCCTCTAATAAAAAGGAAGGGGTCAGAACCTGAGTTCCAGCTAATAACTGTGCTGCTCAAAAAATGCTAAAGGTATGAAACAAGACCTTGATCTTACAAAGACTTTCGCCACGGCTGCTTAACTTTCGACACATGGCTGATCCCACTGAAGCCAGGTTACACAACAGCCCCACTCACGTCTCCCAAGCCAAGTGCCTTCACTGAAGTTTGCAGGGCTGATAAGCTGCTGAATGCTTTTTGGGATTTTTAGAACACATCAGGAACAGAAGGGGCACATCTGTCCTTATTAACAAGCCTGAGCCCACCACTCCATTGCTGCATTTTTAAGAAGAGCTTGGATATCTCTGCCTGCTCCCCAGGCAGCCCAACACAACAGGCATTAGACACCACACTTGTATAAACACTAAAAGGCTCTGATAAAAGAGGTGTTTGGAAGGAACATTAAGCTCCTGAACTAGTTTGAGCCTAAGTCAATTTATTTTAGAAGATTAAAGATAATTATTTCCATCCCTGTTTTTTCACTTTTGTTTTCTTACCTAAATTGCACTTTCCTTTTTCCAGCTCATATCCAAGAGGACACTGACAGATATAGGAGCCATGGGTGTTGTTGCAGGTGGCCAGCGCAGGACAAGGGTTGGAGAGACATTTATCCACCTCTATAAAAGTAAAAAAAAAAAAAAAAACAAACCAAAACAGATTATACTCACAGAATCATAAAAATCATCAACTGTTGGGTTAAAAGAGATGAACTTGGCTCCCCATCTGTGACTCCTTGAGCATTATCAGATGCTTCATTGCATCATTTGCACTTACTATTTATGCTGTTCCTAATTATTCTGTTGGAGCTGAAAGAATAAATATAAACCACTTGAATATTCATTCAAAAGCCCTTGAGGTCTAGCATGGATCTATGTTAATATGAACATCCAACTCATCTATAGTACTGCTCATCAGAGGACCTCAGGGTTCTTTCCAAAGACAAACAACCCAACAATTTATGCATGAGAAGACCAAAGAAGGAACCTCAACAGCCCAAATTAGACATGTGGGCATGGGCTGCTTCACCAAAGTCCTGCCCTGTTCATCCAAGCCCTGTTTCTCTGCTCCAGAGGTAGTGCTTGAGCACTGATCCAGTCTGTAGGTTACCCAGGAATGGTGGAGGCACCCCTGGCTGCAATTACCTCCTTCCCCCAAGCTCCTCCATGCCAGCGTGGGGATGGTCACAGCAGTGATTCCTGCCTGTGCCACCACTCCCATTGCCCTTCCTGATGGGTGAGCAAGAGCCTGGGGAGCAGACACCACTGTGATAACAGTCTCAGGGGATTAAGGACTGTAATGTCAGATGATTCACAGATTACTCAACTCAAACTGCAAATTCTGAAGAATATATCCAATATTTCCTCTTGGGAAAAAAAAAGGAAAAAATATGTCCTGGTCAAAAAAGCTCCTCTTGCTGCATCTATGATTCACATGAGCACAAACACACGTCACACACATCCACAAGGGCAGACCATAGGCAGGGCTGTGGACTTGTCAGTGAGCAGGCTCTCCAAGACCAGCAAGACATCTTACACACCACTTGTACCTGCCTTGTGGCTGCTGCTGAGTGCTGCAGCAGAGGCAGGAAGCACAGGCTCTGTGGTTAAAGCATGAAGCACAAGAGCCAAACCCATATGTGTATTTCTGGTGGCACTGCAATAACCCACAGCACCACACGGACCTGACAGCTCCCAGCCAAACTCTGCCCTGGGACACACCACTCGATGCATCTCATGCCTGGCACAGCTACCTCAGCATCAGTGAGAAGCAGATTTGGTGACTCTAATCTAAGCAGCCAGAAAGAGTGGGTGTGATTTAAAACCATGGCTTTCACTTTGCCATCCTTCAGTTTGTGCTTTGTACAGTAGAGACCAGGGCAGCCTCCCTCAGGGCAGTGAGTGATCATATACAAAGCACCATGTCCAAGACAGCAGAAGGACCTTTTACATCCTGGTGAATGGTAAATCTTGGTTTTCAAAAGAAAGAATAATTTGACAAAAATGTGAATCAGTTTCTAAAAAGGCTGCATGATCTTAATTTTTCAATTAAAAAAAATTAATTCCAGTTTTTTTTTTCCTGCATGAAGCTATAGCTATAATTAAAACAAATCAGCCTGAGAAGTAGATGGATATTTAATTATTGGATGGAATATAGATACTTAATTATTGGATGGAATATATATTATTGCCAGTATTTCACTGAAATTAATGCCTTTAGCATGCACAATATTCTACAGTGACATGATGGCCAGGCTCTGAGCTTCAAACACAAAGTCAGTTTCCTTATATAAGACTTCAGCAAATGTATTTACTTGACAAGAAGACTGGCAGTAGTAATAAATTACTATAACAACATACTCAGCAAGACTATGGTACCTAGCCTACCAGGAGAAGCATCAGTCCCCTAAGAAGATTAATATTTAGTGAGGTGGGGTGAAAAGAATCATAGGTTGTACAATGAGAAGCAGTTTCAACACAAATACCAAGTGTTGGCCAACTGTACTTTCTCAATAATAAGACAGATATCAATCATTATCTATTGTTATTGTTAAGCCATCTAGAAATATAAAGTGCATCCTGTGCTTACCTGTAAAGCCAATCAGATTTATTTGCTCAAAACTGTCAAATCTCATCTTAATCTTTCTATCAGAAATGTTGATCAAAGTGCTCACCCTTATTTCACCCATTCAACTTGATTGCTAAACCCTTAGCTTATAAAGAACAACACAGAGATGAGTTATTGCCGTCAAACCCTGCTGACAACAGATTTGTCATACATACATGCACAAACAACCCTTTGAAAAGTCTTGAAGTGGGATGCAGGTATTCCTGCCCACTTGTTCCTGGCCCCACCACTGCTGAGAGTCGTGGCACACCTTACCTGTTGCTGGAGGTGATGTCTTCAGCCCGACTGTGCTGCTCGACGGAGGAGCAGTGGTTGGTTTGGTAGCAGCCAAAGTAGTCGCAATGCTCGCAGTGGTCTTGGTGGTTGGAGGTGCTTCAGAAGGACTTGTAAGAGGGATGTTTTCCTTGGTCACCTTACCAGGCTTTGCAGTGGTGGGACCCATGGCTTCTGTGCTTTTACCAGTGGTATAGCTGTGCTTAGTGGCAGTGGGTGTCTGGGCCCTGTGGTCTTCCATGGTGCTGGCCTCACCTGGGGTAGGCTGGTGACTGGATGGTGTTGTCAGCACAGGGGGTTTCACCGTGGTCACTGCCACTGCGGGGACAATGCTGCTGTGATTTGTTGCACTTGGTGAGGGACTAAGAGGTGCATCTGTTGGACCATGCTGTGGAATAACACTGGCTGTGGTGAGCAGTGGTGTTGTCTTCCCAAAGCTGTCCCCTTGGGTGGTGGCATCTCTAGGCAAGGCAGTCTCTGTTACTGTCGCAGGAGCAGACACAGACACGATGCGTCCACCAAGCAGCTCCATGGGTTCCGTAGAGAGAGGTGACCTGGTGGGAGTGAAGGTGGTGCTCTTTTGGGGCTGGTGTGTGACATTGGGCTTGTTGGTCTCGCTGGGTGAGCTCCTGGCTGTGGCAGCTGTGGAGGGCTCCTGCCTGACCACACTCGTAGCCACGGTGGTGCTTGCTTGATCACTCTCACTGGACTGCGAGACGGATGAGGGTGATGAAATCAATAAAGATGCTAATGAGTAAGATGGGGAGGGCAAGGAGGAAGTGGGCAAGGAGGACGACAAAGCCTGCAGAGGGGGTGAAGATGCCATCACAGAGGGCGAGCGTGGCTCAGCTGATTCTGACAGTGTAAAGAGATGAGTTGGCGGTGGTGTTGATGACAGTGATGACAGTGAGGAAGAGGCTGGAAATGCTGATGAAGACAGAGACGATCTGTCAGTGGTCAACAACTCAGAGGCAGTGTTGAATAGAGTTGTATTTTCTATGCTGCCTGTAGAAGCAGATGTCGATGGTTTGGAAGGGTGCACCAGCAACGGCTCCGTAGATGGTTCAACAAAACTGCTACTATTTGATGTGTTGGTCTGCCTGTCATGAGCCACAGATTGTGAGCCATCAAAAGGGCTGGAAATTTCAGAAAAAAAGGTGGAACTTTCTGAGGAGTCAGCAGAGGTGCTGCTGTTGGAGATAGACAGGAGGGTCCTTTCTCCTCCTCTGGTATATGTGGTTGAAATGTATGTGCCGTCTGTGTGAGAAACCGAGGTCCTTTTCTCAGCATCACTGCTACTGACTGGCTGATGGCTACCTGAGAAGTCTGGAGTAAAAGGACAAAAATATTAGAAAGACAGAGTAATATGAAAGCATTTTGATGTCATATTAAAACTGCTTGCTAAATGAGATGTTCTTGTCTGTGAACCTGTCCGTGATTTTCTAAGAATTTCAAGCACTATTCAAGCATGGTTACAGGATTAGGAGTCTTATGCACTCCTTAATCGATTGTAAAATTATGAACCCTGACAGACACAAGACTCCTATGAGATGTGCAGGTTTCCAAATCACTGTTCTTCACATACTGCTTTCCTAAAGATTGAGATCTTAACATTCCAGGTATTTGTGGCAAGCTAAGCAAGAAAACCCAATTGTTCTCTTTATCACTCATAATTTACAAAACTCATATCCTCTCCCTCTTATCCTCCATTCCCATCTACAGAATATCCATCTTGTTAAGTCAGTTTGTTTTTAGACACAGTGAACTTCATGCCTCTGCAGGATGAAATTATTACATTATGTTGATTCAAAACTTTGCAGCCAGGAAAACCTAAATGCACATAAGCATGCAAAAAGTTCAGATTGTTTAGCACAAAAGGTGCAATCAATCTTATAGTACCAATTTCAGGATGTACAACTAAGTTCAGTCAACTTTAAAAAAATTAAAAATGGTATTGAAAATTTGTTTTAATTCTACAGCTGCCTTAGGTCATCATGAAACACATCTGAAAGTATCACCCAAAAGAAACCAGTTAGGGTGCAAAAAAAAAAAAAAAATGCAGCCATCATTATGGCTCCACTTCCGGAACAGTTTCCCATCTGTGTGGGGTCTGGTTTTGAGTCCTTTGATGGAAACATCCCCGAGTGAACCCATAGGTAGTGAATGTAGTAGTGAACGAGGACTTTATGTACAACATACTAAAAAATGGACAATTCCCCCCAAATGTACACCAAAAAACTTCGACTTACTTGTGAGATCGTTTTGGAAAGAAGAGTAAGTGGGTATCTTGGCAGAATGTACAAAGACCGTCTCCGTCGCAAAGCCCGTGAAACCCCCGCTGCTGGTGGAGGTGTTGGCTGTCCTGCCCTGCTCCACCAATGCTGGCTCAGATGGCCCTTTAGAGCTGGAAGCTCCAGAATGGGCAGAAGAGCTCTCCATGCCACCAGCCAGAGTGCCATCTGTCACTGAGAGCAGCATCCTCTCCTCAGCACCTGCAGACGTGGATGAATTGTACACGGGATCGGTGATGGGGCTGGACATCCTCTTCTCGGCACTTGAGCTGCTTAGGGAGTGATGGCTGCTGCCAGTGGCTGGAAAAGGATTGAAAAGCAGGTGTCTGATTGTATCATCTCAGAGCAGACAGGACTGTCCAAATACTGAGGAATCAGTACCATTGGAGTCATAATGGTATGTTTATGTTATTTGTAATTATCACCCCAACCCAGACAGGTACTGGATGTGTCCTACAGAAACAAGCTACATGTCTCAAGAATGAGACCCTTCTTGTTAAGCATCAGCAGCTGCAGATATACAACACCACGGGCAGAACCACGACCACGTATAAATGCTGCCCATGCCACCTGCAACAGCTGTGTCATACCAATTCTACAGAGAAGGGGAAGGGAGAGGCATTCAAACACTACCCCAGAGTTCAGAAAAACTCACTGGAAGATTCAGCAGCAGCTGAGAAGTAGGTGAAGACCCTGGATGAAAGGGTGACCTTGGGCTCTGGGGACCCTGCTTGGCCAGATGACATATGTGTCACTGGAGGCCATGCTGTGGAGGATGGGACAGGGCCGGTGTCGGTGTCCCCAGCTGTGTCCAGATGAGATGTGAGGCTTTCTGCTTTTGTGCTCAACGTGCTGCGGCTGCCTGGGGCTTGAGATGTCCCTTCCTTGTGGATGAAGAGTGTGGCTGAAGGTGAAGGCACTGAAATGCTGGGAGAAAACTCAGGCAGCAGCTTTGTTGGAAGCCCACTGAGCCCTGCACCGCTCTGTGAAACATTACTCTGCATCCCAGGCTCTGCTGCTGATGAGGACAGCAGGACTGTGTCCAGGGTGCTGGTGTGGGGGGGAGAGGGAGCAGAGCTCCCTGTGGCACTGGAAGCTCCACGGGTGTCCAACATGGGCACTGTGCTGCTCTCCTCACTGGTGGTAGTTGTCACCACACTGGGTGTGCTGGTGAGAGGCAGGCGTCCTCCCATTGCTGAGGTCTTGTCTGCTGAGAGAAAGCAAAGCAAAATGATTTATGTACCCTAAACTATAAATAAGCAGGTGTTCTCTCTTCCGTCACCAGCCTCAGGCTGAGGACACAAAGAGAATGTGGCAGAACATCCAATCCTGAGGAAAATGCTAACTGTGAAGGCACAGCTCTTTGCTGTGCTAGGAGCTGCTGCTCACAGCAGGGCACCCTGGAGAAGGTACTGGGAACAAGTTATGGGAGCTCTTTTGGGTTTGCTTCCCTTCATCACTGCTCCTGGTGCCACAGGCCTGACCTGGGCACCAGACATCCACACTGTCACCTCTGCACCCACAATGAGTGAGGGGAGGTTCCACAGCACCCAAATCCCTGGTACTTGAAAGAAAACATGGCAGGTTTGTATGGGATCAGTAAATACTGCCTTTGCACCCCAGGGTGGGAGTCAGGAATGACTGCTGCTGCTTCTGCTGGTACAAACACAGCCAGTGGGGCAGTCTGAAGTTGTGCTGTCCCTGAAAACACATCAAATCTCGATACTGCTCTGGCAGTAAGGCTGGCTTTTCCTGGTGGCTAAATGTAAGAAAGAGAGATTGCATTTGTCTCTGGAAGCTGAAATTTTCATCCATAACATCCAGTGCCATCATCCAGCACCTTCCAGCACGCCCTCACTCTCCATGCAGGTGGGTGTCTGATGTGTGGTCAGAGCTCACCTGGGGAAGTGCTTTCTGAAGCAGATGCTGAGCCTGTGAGCAATGGGTTCACAGATGACAGGGTGGTATCTCTGCCACCACCACCCTGGGTTCCCAAAGAAGACTGGGAATGGCCTGGAGAGCTGATGTTTTCAACACCAGTGGTGGAAACTTCTGTTGTTTGGGCCAGTATGGTACTGGCTGGCAGAGACCTTAACGTCCTCCCTCCACCCTTGGTGCCTGTTGTGGAAATGGAAGTGCTGGTGGTGGGGAAATTGGTTCTTCTCTCTGTTGACAGGATGCTGAATGACACATGGCTGCTTCCAGTAGCTAAAATGTGATAAAGAAACAATTTACATTTTTACACATATGGAACTATAAATAAAAATGAGCTTTCTTCCAACAGCACCCAGAGGCAGCAAACAGTACACAAACACAAGTAAAAAATATGAGATGTCAATTTCCAAAGATGTAAATCCTTCCTACTAAAATTTGTCTTTTAAACAACAGTGTGACACTGACAAAAGTGCTATTATATAAAAACTGTTGAAATACTAATGCTGTGCACTTGATTTCACCATTACGTGCCTGAGTGCACTCCATGCTGCTAGAACAAATATCATGATGACCCAGAAAAGCCTGGAAATCAGTTCAGACAAGGCACTACCCTGAGCAGTGTGAAGGGCTTAGAGAAGTCTGAAGAAACAGGATCAGGGGGATCAGACCCCTTCAGAACCCCAGTGGGGACTATAACCAAACAGCAGCATGAAGGACCTCAGAGACCAAAGTTGCTTTAAATTTGTTGAGCTGGTTCAAATTCTGGGAAGCAGCATGATTCAAGAAGTAGGACAGAAGGTAGGAACTGAAGTCTGATCCCTGGGACCACAGGGACATGATCTAATCCTCACTTGCTTAGTTCTCTTGTCTGTAACATGGAGATAGTCACTGGAGACAGTAAAAAAAGGACTGTGATTTGAAAGTTAATTATTTTTCTTGGCATAATGAAACTTTCCACACATGTGCCCTTTCTGTAAAAAATCTAAAGCACATTTTTTTGGTCAAGAAAGAGCTGAATAATTTCAGACACAAAATCACACTGCATCCCTCCAAACAGTATATTCTACATAGCAGGAAAGAGTCAGGCAAGTGCAAGCTGCAGGAAGTTCTCCTTTGGCTTGTAAGAAAAATGATATTTCACTTCTAACGTGAGCTCACCTGGGGAAGGACCTTCCACAGGAGAGCCAGAATTTGTTTGGGGAGAGTCTGCCACCTCAGTGAAATCTGTCATTCCTGTAGACCCCTGGGCTCTGGAGGTCTCTCTCACAGAGGACGTGGACAAGGACTGGGTTGTGCCCAATGTCCTGTACATGGCACTGCTGGACGTGGAGCCCTTGGCAGACCGGGGCGGCCTCCCACTCCCAGCACCGCTGGACGTGGCTGAAACGGGAGTGCCGGGGGCAGAGGAAGGGAGGGAGGTTTCCTCTGCCACAGGTCGGTGGCTGCTTCTGACACCTAGGGCACAATAAAGCCAGGTTTGATTTGTGCATACAGAGCTATACATACAACTGTTGGCTCAGCACCCATTTCTACACGGCCCATTGAGAAACTGAAGCTGTTTCTCTGGGACGAGGTGAATCTCTCAAGTACAGGCACATGAAAAACCCAAGAAAAAGCTCAAACCCATGTCCTACAGACCAGCCTGCAGAGCAGATATAGCACCAGGTGACAGCTGCAAAACCCCAGCAAGTGTCTCTGGCAGGGGAAGTGTGTGCACATATTTCTTAGCAATGTTCTTCCCAGGACAGAGTTTCATTAGTTATGAGGCCATCGATGTTTTCCACTTTTTCACCCAAAAGCTGAGCTCCACTCCCCCTTCCCACCCGCCCCACTGCCAGCTCAGTGCAGCCAGTAATAAAAACATCCAAGTATCCAATAATGACTGATGACCATATCTGAAGAAAAACAGCGCAGGGATGTGAAATCTCATGCAGCCCCAAGGCAGACAGCTTTCAGACTGACAAATTTACCTCGGAAAGGACCTTCAGAGGCAGAGAGGGAGCTTGTGAGCAAAGGACCCCCAGGAGGGCCTGGGTGATGGGTGGCTTCCCATGAGCTGTTGGGATGATGTGTCCCAGTCCTCAAGGAAGAGGAGGTCCCACCCAAAGAGCTTGTGGGGTTGGTGCTGGCAGAGTCCCTTGTCATCCCAGCTGTGTGGCCATTTTCTGGGGACATCAGAGTCCCCACTGCCACGCTGGGCATGTCATCACCATGGATGTCCAAGTGCAGCGTTGCCTCTTCAGCACCTGGGATGCTCTTGGGGGCTTCATAATTGCTGCTAGAAGCTGAAAATAGAGAAGAGAAAGACAAAACTGCATAAACATAATTAAAAACTGCTGGGTAGGGCTCATCCCACCGTCAGTAGATGTAGACAACGTATGTGTGAATATTCAATACGGAAATATTTAATACTGGGAACTCATTAAGACAGGGGGAAAAAGTGGTCTCTAAACAGGAACTGCTGAAGTTATTGCTTGCAAAATTCAACTGGAAATTTTCAAGGAAAATCTATCCTCCCCTTCCAACAAGAATAATATTTATCCATACTTTCATTTCTGTGAAATGTTTTTAAATGTACAGAATGTGCCAAATACAATATTATTCCTCCTTTCTTTAAAATAAAAAGGATATATTTTGTTAATAAAGAGTCTTTAAATAAGAGTTTTGAGCTATCTATCAAAACTCACTTGTGGAAGTACTTCCTGAAACGGACGGCAAGCCTGAGAGCAATGGGTCTGTGACACTTCTGCCTCCATCACCCTGAGCACCCACAGACACCTCAGGGGTCTGACTCTGGGCTGAAGAGCTGGTGAATTCAGTCCCAGAGGTGGAAATCTCTGCCATGGTGACCAGTCTGGTGCTGGCTGGCAGCGACCTTAATGTCCTCCCTCCACCCTTGGCAGCTGTTGTGGAAATGGAGGTGCTGGTGGTGGGGAAATCCGAACCGAACCTCTCCGTAGCCGAGCTGTTGGATGGCTGGTAGCTGCTTCCAATGCCTAAGGTACAATTAAAAAAAAATGGATTTATACATATGAAATTATAAACAGGTGGATCCATTTTCTTCCCAGATGCTTACAGCACCCATAGAGATATTAAGCATAGGAAGTTTTCAATCTGGACAAAGTGCTCTTTTGGAAAGGCATGACTCTCCTCACCACAGGAAGACCTTGCGCATAAAACCTGGGACTTGCTGCCAGGCTTTGTGAGAGTGGCATGGTCCAGACAGCAGGAAACCCCACAGAACAAGGACTGTGGGAGTTTGCCTTTAAATCCCACATTTGCTCTAATATTGCTGGAAATAGGCTCAGGATTTTTTTTTTTTTTTTTTTTTTTGTGGCTTAAGCACACCATCCAACAGCAAAGGGAGGAAACCTAAGCCCAGCCACATTCCCATATGAGCCTGCAGCTCACTACACATCCCTGGGCTCAGTGGGGCACTGTCCTTCAGATACTGGATCTCAGGTTTCCTACAGCCCCAGTGGTGCTCCCAGCAACTGTGACAGAGAGAAGGGATGTGTCAGGGTGAAAACCTGAAGATGTGTTTACTCCTGAAAAGCCCTGGACACAGGATAAGGATTCGCAAACACTGATGTTTTCAGTATTCATGTGTTGCTGGGCAAAGTCTCTGTTTTTGGGAACTCCAGAAATTGGCTGCTGCAGAGCAAGCAAGGGAAGCCATGGAGCCCAGGACTCTCAGGTTTGCTGCCCTGAGCAAGTTGTTAAGCACCGGATCTCACCCTGTCTAGCTGAGGGCAAGCCCACCCCGTGTGGCCACAAGTGTGGGTTCCCAACCTCCCACCCCACTCCATCACCACTCGGGCACAGGTCAGACAGGGCTCAGAGCTGCCCTTGCTCTGCAGCTGGCACTAGCCCAGTGAAGATATTTCACAGCTGCAGACATCCACCCTGCAGAAAACACTACTATGATAACATCCAAAGAACATTTTTTTTTTAAGTGGAAAATGCTGGGGGGGTTGGATCAAATTATTTTTTTCCATTGCTTTTTTTCTGCTTTCAGCAGGGAATTTCAGCTAACCATCCAAATAATAAAAAACAGAGCACATGCAAAACAGAGCATCTCCTCTGCTTCAAGAAAGCAAACACTATCAAGTGGCTTTTCAAAACTATGAAAGAAAGGCCAGCAAAGCTCACCTCCAAAGGCACTGTCCATGGGAGGTGACGCAGTCAGCAAAGCCCTGGTGAAGTTCCCCGTGACACCCCTGGGGTGTAGCTTGATGTGCTCTGCACCAGTCTGGGCACTTGAAGCCTGGGAGGAGGCGTGGGGCTGTCCCAGGGGGCCAGGGAGGGCAGTGCTGGGGCTGCTCCCCCAGGGGCTGGGTGAAGCAGCTGCAGTGCCCATGGCGGGGCTGCTGCCCAGCCCTGTGCCTGCCCAGCTGCTCACGGCTTCAGAGAGGCTGTCAGTGCCTGCAGGGCAAAGGGGGAAAGCAGATGAGAACCCAGACATGGGCTCAGCTGCCTGCACAGCATTCCACACTGCCACCCTTCCCCTGCCCTTCAGCCCCTGTCTGCACTCTGCCTACAGAAACTCTGTGTCTGGAAGCTGCACCAAGAAAAATTTGAATACTAGAAGTCACATGGATTCTTTTCTTCATCCTTGTGCATAAAGCAAGCCAGTAAACTGCCCTGAGTGAGGATGGAGAGCTGGATCCACAAAGCTCTACAATACAAGAGAACCAGGCTTAACCAATGCTGGCTGCTCAGGGGAACAGCATCCACCTTACTCCAGGTGTTGGAACAGTTTCCCAGTGTTCCTAGGCTGAACTGGGATGGCTCACCTGGCTGATGAGGTTCTGAAGATGAAGGCAGCAGTGCTGTCCTCACGGTGCTGTTAAACCCAGACACATTCCAGACTTCCTGGTGCCCTCCCTGCATCCCCTCAGCCGAATCAGTGCTGATGGCTTCCGAGCCTGGTGGTGTCCCCTCAGCAGCTGCAGAGGTGTTGGGAGAAGGCAGAGCCCTCTTGCCTCTCCCCAGCCTGCCTGCAGCACGGTGAAGGCTTCCAGGGTCTGGAAAGCAACAGGGAGAGGGTCATGTTGACCTGGAAAGGTTCTTTTGTGTCAGGTGAGTGGCAGCAGCATCAGCTGCAGTGGTACCCAGCCCTACCAAATGCAATAGAAAGGGTCACAGCTGCATCCCTCATGCTTTCTCTGTTTAACAGAGCACAGTTTAACTGCAGGAGGAATTGATGGGAACAGAGGGTTTCTGTCGCCAAAATATAATGGCATTTTAAACATTGTCTTCATTTGTGCATGGCAAAAAAAACAGATTTTTTTTTAGAGACATTAAAAATGCAGAAGGCAGTAAGGAGCTGGTGCCAGAACAGCCCACAGCTGGCAGCCTGGGTATGCCAGCTCCACATTCTAGTCCCTAAGCAGGAAAAAATAAAGGAATCAAAAAAATAAAGAAAGCCTCTATGCTTATATCTTATTTCAGCCAGGGATATTAAAAAAAAATGAAGTGGGGACATGCAATCAGCACAGCTTTGTATTGCTATTATGAGAAACAGGCCTTGATTTAAGTTCATATTTAAAAGAGTACACTGGTTTACTTATGACTGAAAATTATGAACAAGCCCAAAAGTGCTCACTTGCAGGATTTCCACGTAAGGACCTCAGCCACAAACCATCATTGCAACTGGTCAGGTACCCTTAAGCTGAGTTCTTACAACCTGGGCTGGGCTTGAAATGGGGTTCAGTTCCTGATGGAGAAATTGTGGAGACACCCAGGGATCTCCACTCTTTGCACAGCCCCTGAGCTCAGTGGATGGGCAGGACTCCTTGGGTACTGCTGAGTGGTGAAAAACAAGCTCCTGAGAATCATCTTCATTGTAATGTTAAAAATCAAAGCCCAGCTTTCCTGAGATTGGATTTCTCTCAAGAATCTGCATTTCTAGCAGTGGGGCAGGAATACTTCCTAACCCCCTGGCTGTGCTCAGTCCATGGGCTGGGAACAGCTAACAGGGACTCTGACATCCATAAAACTCACCGGGAGGATGGCTGGGGGTGAGCAGGTGGGTCACTGTCCCAGCAGATGGATTCTCTGGGGATCCTGCTCCTGGAGGGGTGACATCCCCATCACTGTCAGGGGGGCCAGTGTGCCCTGTGACCCTGCTTGCTGCTGGCACTGCTCCGTGCCTGGCAGGCAGCGATGCCCCCTCCCTGCTCCCAGCCAGCATCGTCACCAACTCCACAGGAGCACCAGCAGTCCTTATCTCTGGGCTTGAACTTCTCTCCCGATGGCTGCTTTCAATGACTAAAAGGAAAGACAAAAAAACTTAGATCCCATCAGCACTGATGTGCAGGCTCAGCTCACTGCAGTAACACCAAGGCCAGGCTCTGAGCTCATTACTTACACTAGAGAAAAATTTTGCATAATCAAAACACAGACATGAAATTTATTTTTGGATTTGCACCAGTGGAAACCAGATTGGTCTGTGGGACCAAAAACCAAAACCCACCTCTGTGCAAAAGACTAATTCGATTCAGCACCCTCGGGATTTTTTTGTGTTAGGAGAAATAAATTTTGAAAGGAGTAAAAAGAAAGTCTTAAACAAATAACTGATGGAAATATTTGCAGCGTAGAGTCCATGGCAGGAGTGTGAAGGTCTCCAAAGCTGACAGCCCAGCACAGCCCATGTGCCCCATTCTGAATGTGAGATGGGAGTGGAGAGGGCCCCACAGCTCCTCCCCTCTCTCCACTTGGCCAGTGCTTGCTGGACACCCAACCTCAAATCCCATCACCTGCAGAGAGCTGGCCTGAAGCTGGCTGAGAGCTGCAGGGCACCCAGGACAGTCAGTATAACCCACCCAGCCACAGTGCAGCACTAGGGACAGAGGAGATGAGTGAGTGTACGGTGGGGATTATACGGCTCACCCAGGTGCCAAAGCACCCCAAAGTGATGAGATATTTTAGCACTTCTAACATTAATGTCTACCAGGATATGAGAAACAAGATGAAGAAGAAGATTGTGCATGAATGGTGGTGCAGGGCTGTGAGGATTTCACTGCATATCAGTTCACACAAAAACCAGCAGTCACCATCTATGTTACAGTCCCAAGGCTTGGCTGGCACTGCAGCCTCGGATGACCTTCAGAGCCCGCAACAAACTTTGAAGCCAAAAGCAAGTCCAAATCTGAAAGGGCAAGGTCCCCATTTTATCCATCTTCCTGAAAACCAAAATGCAGTCTCTGTCACGTGCATGGCATCCACAGGCAGCAGATACAGGCACTCAGCCTCTGCCCAAAAGCCCTGATTTTGAAGATTAAACATGTTCTGGGCCTCCAAACATTTTCTGTAAGAAAACTGTGTGTTCAAGAGAAACACCTATGGGACACCTCCTCCTTGTATTGTATGTCTTCCTTGGAGCTGCTGCACCTGCCACAACAGAGGTGGCGATTTCAGAAGTGGTGTCCTCTATACATCTGCAATAGCTTCAGTGGGAACTCACCAAGAAATAAAGGGGTAGGTAGGACAGTCTGTATTTCATCCTGGGAGTCTAAGCCCCATGTGGGCCAAGGAGACAAGAGCTGTGGTGGAGCAGAGGGTACCATTACTGGCAACCCTCACAGTGGCTGCAATGCCGAGCAGCCACCGCCACCCAGAGCCCACTGTGAGCCACAGCCTGTCTCACAGGGAAAGCTTCTGGTCCTCACCAGCTGGACAAGGGGATGGGAAGTGGCAGGAGATGCTTGCTGTGTTCATTTGCAAGCCAATACCCAGCCTGTAATTGTAGCCCAGAAGTCCATTTATAGCAGCCCCGAAAAATGTGGCTGTGCTGGAGGGCAGTGCACTGAATTCTCTCCATCCCCCTCTCACTAAAAGCTTTCAGCTGTGCAACCCATGCTGACTGGAAAGCCTGTGACCAGCTTTACTGCATGGAGAGAAGGTAAAGCAGCAGATGCTTAAAGAAGCCCTTAGGGTATGAGGATAGACAGAGGGAAATCTGCTTTCTCAGGTTGCCAAGTCATTTGTCAACAAGGGCTCTGGACAGACAGGCTAAAATATACAGGATCACACTGCAGCAGGCATTTCATTGCCACTTCTTAAAAAGTAACCCTGGAAATGCCAACAAGCAGTGCCTTCAGCTATGTTCCTTGATTGAATGAGACCAGTTCAAAAGTAAAACACTGCTGTTTGCTTATCTGATGGTTGTTTGCCCTGCAAATCCACCTCAGACTGTTGTCTATCTTATTTTGGGTCTGCAGAGCTGCTGGGAATAAACTGAAGCAAAACCCTTCCCCTTATTGTGGGTGCCAGCAAACCTGGCTTTGAGTGCACCCAGGCAGTGGAGGGGTTGAATAAGAAGGTATTATTTACATAGGCTTTTTACAGTCAGCTGGCATTTTTAACTCTGCCCTGCAAGGTATACCAGGTCCTGGTGCAGGGAGGAAAACCTTGTGCTAGCACGAGCTCAGCTCCCCAGATAAGTGAGTGCAGAGCATAAGCTACACTGGAAAATTAAACCCACAGCATGTAATAAGGAAATCCCCCAAAAAATTTTACTGTTCAACAAAATAGATACGAAATCTCACAACCATCAAGCCTACCAGAAGTGTAAGATAAAACCACAATATCCTCTTTGATTTGCCTGCAGAAATTAAGACTTCAAAGATGACCCTCCTCTGGAGCGGACAGACCAGATCAAACTTCTTCCAAAAAATTCCCCACGGGACCATCTGGCCTCCCCTGACGTGTTAAAGGCTTAAAGCAGAGTGGCTCTTTAGCTGAGGTACCAATCTGTCACTCACAATTCTGTCACATCCTAAGCTGCCAACAGCTTTGCACGGTTTAACTTCACATAACCACAGCCACTGAGAAATATTTGACTTCCAGCACAAAACCCTGCCACCCACTGGATTGGTGTTTTCCTTCCCAGTTAAAACTAGCAGTGATGCTCACCAGACAGGTCGAGGCTCAGTCACTTTTTCTTTGCAAGCATAACAAGTCTGTGGCTTGCTGTGAGCTGAGTAACAAAGCTCAGCCAGGACAAACAGATCAAGTTCCAGCTGATTTCTTCAAGGCTTTGGGCTTGCCCCTGGCAGCCCAGTTGGATATCTACCTTGTGAGACTCCTGAAAAATCTCTTTTGGGCCAACAATTTTCTGTCTTCATCCCTGACACAGCACAGGCATTGCCCTGTTTCAGAGATGGTTGCTACCAAGACAGCACTTAGGTGATGCTTACAACTCAACCATGGGTCAGCACAACACCAAAAAGCACAATTATGCAAGTTTTCTGCAGTGACTGTGATCACACACAGACACCTTAGGGCACGAAGGGAGGAGGGATGTATCCTGCTGGTGCCAGGAGAGCAGCATCCCCGCAGGCAAGATTTGTCAGGAGATTGCAGCCAGCCAAGGCACGCCACAAGCTATCCCAGCCCCACTGCTTCCCTGAAGATGGGATTTTTTTTTCCCCTCGAGGGGAAGAAAAATACTTTCTTGACGGGGGGAACACAAATTTCATCTGAGTTGGCCCAGAAGGAAAGCCAAGCGCGGCTGAGTGGCTGTCCAGAGCAGCCCTTCGCCCGGAGCAGTCCCTGGCCGGAGGGCGGGCGTTCCCCGGGGAACATTCCCGGTAGGATGGGGATGGAGCCGCCCAAGCAGCGCTGCTTTGCCGGGCTGCGGGCCACGCCGGGAGCGTCCCGCGGCGGGCGGAGCACGCGTGGAGCTGCAGCAGCTCCTCCCGGGGACGGGCAGCTACGGCTACAAACCCACATCTGTCAGCCTGGCACAACCTTAACATCATCCCAGGCTCGCGGAGGGGACAAAAAACCCACCGCGACTGGGAAAACTCCTGCTGGCTGTAGGACAAGGTTAGGCAGAAAGGCAGGGAGGAGAAGCGGGGAGCGGAGCCGCGGCAGCGGCGGCTGGGGCGGCTCCGGTCCCGGCCGGGCTCCGGGCTCTGTTTTGAACGGCTGCTGCGGATGTCGGGATCATGGGTGGAGGCCGCTCAGGAGCCAAGAGAGTTTGTGCGAACAAAAGCTAAAGCCCTAAATCTGGACCGTCCAGGGCTCTCTGGGATTTTCAATTTCCTTCCTTGTTCTTGCTCTGAAAGAAGAAGTTCAAGGCGGGGGGGGAGCGGGGGGGGCTGAAATGGAGCTTAAAAAAAATTCATACTTGAGATGGGTCAATTGAGTGTAAACACACTGATAATATGCTTGGGGAAGGTCCCTCGTGTTCACTAAGTGCGGGAAAAATGCAAGATGTTTTTAACCACATACAGTTAACCCTGTTCTGCTAGTTTTTTTATCAATACAAGGATTTATTCTGTCTGGATTAAGAAACGTGGCAAAAGACTATAGGGAAGAGAAGAAAAGGTGCAGAAGCCTTGCCAGAGCCTCTCACCCTTTTGTGGGGGTTAGTTTGGGTGCAGTACCCTATAGACACATTCCCTTACTGTGGTGCTTCTGTTCCTTGTCCTCTCCCCACCGGCCCCCAGGCAGAGCAGGACAGCAACTCACAGGACCTTAACCATAATAGGAAGGATTTTAACCATAATAGGAAGGATTTATGCAGGCAACTATGGTGCCTAGAGCTTTAATATGTCAGCTCAAGAAAAGTGATGGGGGTTTAATGCCAGCAGCATCCCCTGCAAGCTCTGAATGCCCAAGTCCACATGGCTAATGCCCACCTGGTGATGGGTGCCCATGGGGCTGGGGACATTGCCATCATCCTCAGACATTCCAGTGCCATGCCACAGCACCTTGCTTGCAGTTCTGCTTTATGACACAGAAACACTCTGCACTTCCACACCACCTCCCCTCCAGGACCTGTAAAACCTCAGAGGATGCTAAAGGCCATTTTTGCTTCCTATACCTTTTTTCACCATCCCAGAGCCTGATGCTTGGAAATGCCATTAGGAAAAAAAAAAAAAAAAGGATCCAGTTACTGCGCTTAAAAGCAGTACCCTAAAGCAAGGAAACAGGTTCTCTAAAATAAAGAGTACACAGAAATCTGTGATCCTTTCCAAAAGCACAGGATATATGCATATGGAGTGCCCACAACTAGGATAAAACCTGCTCAGTGCAGGGACAGGATATTGTTCTGCTTATCAAGAGGTTTACAGACTCTTAGTTTTGGTGTCCTAAACATTTCCCTGGAGAGGTGCAGGCTCACAGATAACCTGCTCAAGCCCATGAAATCCTAAGCTTCCTTCTTATCTTTCTTGGGCAGTTTGGCTTAATCCACAGATGCCTGAGACCACACGGATTCATGGGATCACCTGTGCTGCCTGAAAACCACCAGCTGTGGCTCAGAGCAGCTCCTCAAACCTCTTTTCATAAACTAAGTCCTGGTTTATCATCAAGTCTTTTAAAAACACATTTCTATAAAATTCCACTTCCAACAGGGATAAGCTATGACTTACCATACTGCTACAAAACCCATAACCATGCTGAGGCTCCAGTAAAATCTCAATTCATCCATCCAGTGGAGACTGAACCTCCAGTGTCCCAGGCCCTGTGTCCTGACAGAAAACCAGACCCAGCCATATTTTCTTGCCTGACAGCTCATTTCTGTTCTGCCCTAGAAGTGTCCCTCCAGTGCTAATGTGGCAAAAGCCCCCACAGGCCCAGGGCAGAGGGAAGGCAGCCCCAGCTGCCAGGTGCCAGAAGCACTTACCAAAGGGATTTATTTTCTACTGTTTTTAGTAAACATCAATAAAACCAAGCCAAAATAAATTTCCCTAACTGCACAGCTCTCTGAGCACTCACACCTCCTCCCCATCCCTACATTTCCTGCAACCCTACAATCCTGAAATGTCCCCAGCTCCCCTGCCTGCACCACAGATCCCAAATGCTAAATCCCAGCATCAGCAAATTCACTTCTAAACACCTCCAGTCTTTTCTATAATGTCCTGCCGAAATTTTACAGAAAATATCATCCAGATATTGCTTCTCCTTCCTTTTTCTGGGGTTTTTAAAGCCCCCTGGAAGCTTTTCTAGTTGGGAAGGCAACGTTGCCCTCACCAGCACTCATGAGGCCAGAGGAAGAGTCACACAGGGACCCAGCCTGGTGTCATTTTAACTCCTGCTCCCATCCGAGGGCAGTGCTGCTGGAGACTATCAGACGGCTTGGGGAGGAAGTCTCCTGGCAGGACTCCAACAAAGTAGAGTTGCTAGGTCACTGGAACAATAAAAAGGCAAGAAAAAACATCCTGGCTGCAAAAAAGATGGGGGGGGAGAGAAAAATCCATGGTGGTGTGTACAGTGCTGGTGAAGTGGAAAGAAACAGGCTGGTGAGGCTGGAGGGAGCAGGACCATGCTGCTGTCAGCTTCTGCAAACACACGACTTCATTTCTAACGTGGCTCTTTCTCCAGACCTCTCGCACAAATACTTCCAGAAACCTGGAATTTGTCTGCAAGGTTTGCAGCTTGTGAAAAACTCACAGGGGTCAACATTTCCAGGGCAGCAAGTTTTCTGTGCTGTTGAGAGATTCACTGCACATTGCCTGTCAGCTGGGCATCACAGCACACTGGCTTTCACCCCAGCACTGAAACTGGCAGTCTGAGAAACCTGCCCCCAAGCAGAGCTGGGTTTTGGTGATAAGGGGTGAGCATCTCTACAAGGGGCTGAGCACTGCACAGACCTGGGGCTTGGGCTCCCCTGTAAGGAAAGGTGCTAGAGGTTTAGAACCTGCAGGATGAAATTTTGCTGTCCGAAAAGTCTAATTTCCAGGCCATAAGGGAGCATTAGCTCATTCTGCGTGACCTCATGATAACCAAAGCTGTTCCATGAAGCTTATTTACTCCCAATATAAATTCAGTGACTTATATTTGACTTAAACAGATCTTGCAGGGCAAAAGAAACACCCAAACTATTGTTATTTGTAATTACCTGGGTTTTTACTCAAAACCATAAGGACTATGGGAAGAAGCACAGATTTTTCTGCACGAAACCTCAATGCCTATCAAAAAGTGATGCCAAGCAGGACAAAGCAGATGTGTGGCAAAAGACATCTGCCCCAGGGGCTGAAAACTTAGCCTTTTGCAGACCCAGGTGAAAACAAGATTGTGTTTTCACATCCCACTCTGGAAACAAAACCACAAGTCCCTGCTCCAAAGCAGTCTGAGCCCAGGATCTGCTTCCCACACCCAGGAAGGGAAAATAAATACTGGGAAGATGGAGGAAGGAGTAGAAAAAGGGTGCTGCAATGCTGAGAGGAGAGGCTGGGAGCAGCCAGGGGCTGCCATGAGTCCCTGGGGGCCAAGCCATGCTGCTCCCTGATGCAGGTGGGCTTTGGTCCAGGTGTCTTGACCAGAGCCTCACTCCAGCAATGTACTTAAGAAGAGCTCCCCAGGGAACTATTCCCTGTGCTTAACATTAAGCACATACCAAAGAGCTTTGCTGGCTGGCAGTCACACCAGGGATGATGACCAGCCTGGGAATTGAGCAACTTCTCAAGGACATTGTGGGGATGAGGATAAGGAGCCCTCTTGGATGAAGGAAAATCATCAGACTGCCAAGTGGTAGATGCAATATAAGTGGATTCTTCCCTCCATGTAGACCAGCAAAATGCAACCCCATCTCAGGGGAAAGGTAGCCCAAGCCTGACACCCAGCTGCAGGTAGGGTGCAGGCCGTGATGTCATGGCAGTGGGAACCATGGATGCTCTCATGGCTCCTTCTCTTCAGCAAGGGGCAGTGAGACTTGTGAAGGGATGGAGAAAAAGGCAAACAGGCAAAAAAAAAAAAAAAAAAAGCAGCTTAAAGAGAAATGTATCCCCAGAAGAGATAAGGGCCCCCACCTTGCTTCCCCCATCTGCTGTGAAAGGATGATGATCTAAATGGCATTTCCTAGATGACACCGCGCCGATCTGCCGCCGGAAGCAGTGGTGGCAGCGCTCAGGATGGCGCCGGGCCTCCTTCTTCCAGGGGATGAGCCAGGTCTTTCCCTGCTGGCACTGGCAGAGCCATCACCACTGACAAGCAGAGGAGCAGCACTGCCCGGGGGCAGCTGGAACAGAGCCACTCTGCCACTGCCTGTGCAGCCACACGTTTCCTTTCTGAGAACGGGAGGGAAGGGATTTACCACTTCCAGTGCCTCTCTGCACGTGTTTCAGGGAGGCTGAAAAGGAGACACCTTCCTTCAGATGTGGCCAGCAGTGGGAATGGGTGCTGGAGTAGGGCAGGGCTGGGCTGTCACCCTCTGAGCTGTCACTGAGGGCTCAGAGGGAGACGTGGTCAGGTCACACCTTACCTCGATGCATATGGGCATGGGGTGGTGAGCAAGGCAGCACAGAAGACTGACAGGAGAGAAATCTGTGCCCCAAACCCACCTGCCCACACAAAGACACAGATTACCCAGCACAGAGCCACCACACACCAACTGCCTTGGCACGTCCATGCCACCAAGTGACCACCAACTTCAGTCTTCTTAACCCAGCGTGTGACACAGCTTATAACTTACAATCTCCACGTATACCAGCACTTTGCAGGACAGAATAATGAGGGTCTCTGACTGCATGCTGGGGACTGTTCTTAGAGGCCACAAAATTGCTGTTTCTCCCATCCCCCAATTTAAAAGCCTCCTGGTTCATTTAGCTTTCTCCATGCATCATATTTGCTACCTGTTCCTAAGAAGAGACCGTCTTCGTGATTTTCTGCATTCTCTGATTATGTTTCCCTCCTAAGAAACATCCTTTCAAAGGGCCTTTATCTGCAGGGTTGGCTGACGGTCTAATACTGCATCCCCATTCTGCATTTGCTGAAAGAGCTGATAATGTCCTAAAAAGAATTAACATTTAGATGTTAGTCCTGTAACCAAATCTGAATTAAACAATGATGACTGTTCAAATGTCTAAAGCTACTCAGGGGTATTTTCATTTAAGCCCTACCAAGCTTGTACCAGGGATGAGGAGGTTTCTAAAGATGCCTTTGTGAGCACCAGCCACTGAAACCCTTCTCCTTGTCCCTCCAAACACAGATACAATTATACCCAGCTCCAGCACAAAGATAAAGGCTGAATTACAAGAGGAGCATTATGCTCCACAATCAGGGTCCTTGATTCCAATTGACAAGGACTCAAATCATGCGCAGTTGGTCCGCGGATGCTTCCACTCCTGGAAATCATTCCCATCACAGGAGAGAAATAGTTCAATAGACAGAGCTACCTCTTGCATTTCCTCCCCAAATTGCTAAATTACCTTGTCAGTTTGTGAGATCTTACAAGTAATGCAAGGTCAAACCTGGCCAACATTTGTCTGGGATATTTCTTTGCAGAACGTTTAACTACCAGCTGCTACAGTTTCCCTGATAAGAAAGTGTTTTCTTACCTATACTGGCATGGATGTAGCAGGACAACTATTCAGAGATGCAGTGAAACCCTTCTCATTAAAAAAAAAAAAAAAAAAAAGAAGTGTTATATTTATCTACCATTCTGGGTGATCCCAGAAGATAGGGAGGAAATATATAGAGATCCCTTGGGAAATGACTTGAGATCTTTTACAGACCTGCCTTTTGCTTTTATAGAGCACTCAAAACCAAAGCCAAATAAAAAAAAAACTTCAAATATCCAAACTCCCACATCAACCCCCCAGTTTATGCATACTCCAGAAAGTGCTGTCCTCCCCCGAAAATAGGTCCTGACACCCTGGGTGGGTGGGCAGCAGTACCCTCCTCCTCGGCTATCAGAGAAGGTATCTTTTGGACAATATATTGAAGCCAAATGTAGTGTGATTCATCCCTGCTTCAGCAAAGTTCACCAGAGCGTGACGTTTCACATCAGTCCTCAGGGCTTAAGAGATTTTCCACAAGAGGAAGGGTGTTAACACCAGCATCCTAACAAGCAGTGACGTGAATAATTGTGCTCCATAGATCTAAATTCCTCTTGCCACTCCAGATGCAGAAGTGCCTTTTAGCATGCTCTTCAAGGAAAAAGAGAGCCCACCTTTGCTACCAGTAACCAAAAAAGCCTGTCCATCAATCCAAAATGCCTGCACAGGGTTTCTTCCATGCTCTAGAGATCGCACAGGAATCTAAGGGTGGTTCTGGTAGCAGAAATTACCACAGCATCTGCCTGGTTATAGAGGCGAGAGGTCAGACTGATCGTGTAACAGCCTTCAAAACCTCTGCCATCACAAGTGCTGAAAAATGCTGAGAAAAACGCCCTAAATGTGTGTGTGCAACTTAATGTCTTCTGGGAAACAGCCTGGGCTGTGCCCCTGGGACAACAGCTAACTCTGCTGACTTAACCCTTTGTGCACAGTCTGCATGCCTTTCCATCAACCACTTAAAATTCCTCCTCACTCCTTCCACACCGACTTCATCTCAGAGTTTAAAAGAGAAGGTTATTTTCTCCCAAACTTCCGTGACAAGAGCCTTGTTACCATCAAACCACTGTGTAAAAGGCCCCTCAAACATCTCCATGTTTGCCTTGGCAAAAGAACTGCAAAGGTCATGGACTTTTTCCAAGCACCAGATTGGAAGCCCAAGATGGGGTGTCCACACTGCAAGGCAAAAGGAAGGACCTGCAGCATTTGGTGACAGTGTAAGTGATATGATCACCCTCAGCCAGAGCACAGTCAGGATGCTGCAGAAGCTGTTTTAAAAGTCCTCCCAGCTCCATGGCCTTGCAAAGAGTGACAAGGCAGATGGAGCTTGTTTTTCCCAGTGGAGAATCAATCCACCAAGGTCAAGGTATTCCAACAGCTGGACAGAGAACAACTCGGCATTCCTGCTGTGTTCCCTCTCTTCCCCTAGCAAAGTGGGACAGTGCAGAGGGTTGCACTTCTCCTGCAGATGCAGTGGCAGAGCCCTGCCAGGCAGGGGTGTCTGAAACAACCCTTCTGTCTGGACACAAAACCTTCTGGAGACCAGCTTTGAGCTAGTGGTATTTTTAAATAAACCCAACCTGGGCTTCCTCTGTGACTCCTAGCTTTGCAGCTAATAGTTTCCAGGCTTTTTTATCTACCACCTCAACAGCCAGACGCTCTTTTTCTACCCCTCTAAGCGATTCTCCTGTAATGACAACTCCAGGAGTTGGGGTTTTATAGAAAGCCAAATCTTAGGAGGCTCTTGACACAGATCCTGACTTTTGGCAGCAGTGCTCCCTCGCCCACAGCTGAGATGCTGACTGCAGCTTGGGAGATGCTTAAGTAACCAACTGCAAACCTATTTATCAAATGACTCCAAGTCAAGGGCACAGCAGATGCAAAAGCAGATATAACCCTCCTCACCAGCCCTGCCTGCACAGAGGACAGACAACTGGAACTAATTCCATCCAAATCCATGGAGGGATGGGGGAAGCAGCACAGGAGCAGCAAGTTTGTGGGTTATTACACCCTGTTTATGCATTTCAGGCACTTTTTAAATTATATTTTTATATCTCATGCATTTCATACTGGATTCTGAAGGGATGAAGCTCCTGAGACAGCTTTGTTTGTTCTCATACATTAAAACAAACTAGCCTGGAAGGCAAGAGATCTCCAAGACAGCAGGTTCCTACAGGTTTTGTGACCAGCACTTTAGAAGAGAAGGCTCCAGTGACTGTCCAGCTTGGAGAGCTGCTGCACCCAGACCAAGGGGGATGCCCACGGCTCGGTCCAGGCCCTGGCCCTGGGACCTGCACACACTCAGCACCCACAGAGCCCAAGATAAGGCACAGCACTCACTAATGCCACACATCCCATGGCAAGCAGAAGAGAACAAACCACAGGCTTTTGAGCCTAGTGAGTGAAAACCTTGCATCATTTTACCTTCCTCCAGCTGATTCCTGTGCTCATCCTGGCTCTGCCTGTCCCTTCTCCAAGACTTCATGACCATGAGTGGCCATCACCCTCTCCAGCACCCAGATGAGACAAAAAACAAATTAATGGCAAATAAGGGATATGTAACCCAAGGTCCTAAAATCTGTATTATATACCTCACAGTACTTAGATCCTACAAGAGGTTCTCATTTTATACAGGAGCTGGTTCCTGTCCCGTTTTTCCCCTGTTCTCTGCAGAGCACTTCAGTAAACCAGGTCTGACAGCAGTGTTAGTACAGCACAGGCAACAGCTACACTAACAGCTTGGAGGAGCTGAAGTTTACAGAGCTTCCTTTACTCAAGGGAACTGCATTTTTCTAAGATTATATTATTACTTGGGCTGGTTGCTCAGTAATGCAACATCATTTCCCTTTTGGGTGGGAAAATTCTCTCCTTGTCCTCAGATGTGAATGATTTCAGCCTGAAAGGATGAACGCAGACTCTGCATGAACTGTGCCCCTTGCTGAAGCAGCAGGATGTCATATATATAACAGCTGGGCATTTAAAAATATATGGTGATGGGTGCACACACATCAGCTGCATGTATGCAGAAAATGGTCGGAGAGAAGATGTGCCAGATGTGACAAAACCATTTCCTCCTGAGAGGAACCCACAGACTTCATTCTTTCACCATGCCTGTGCTTGTAGCCCTCTTGCATCTCCTCTGGATGAATATCCCAGCAAATGAACATCTCATATTTACAGAAACAGCAAATTACAATGCAAATGTTGCAAAAACTGCTCAAAGAAATAAAAATTTGAATTTGTAATCAGGTCTGCTGCCAAAATTGGATTCTGCCTTCTGTGTTAAGCCATTCAGGAAAAAGAAAAAACCTATTGTATGACCTACATCTTCAATTGAATGTAAATAACAGGACCTATGGTTGGGGTATTCAGGCCTCGTGACAAGCTTGCTCACAAGGTACAGACTATGGATTTTGTATTGAGCATTTTCAAGGGAATATTCCAAACTGCCAACCTTTGATTTGCTTGGAGCACCTTCTCCAGCTGGTCAAACTGCCCCAGTGCTGCTTTGCACCATTTCAACAGCAGAGAGATGCCACAGCAGGTGCCAGGATCTGGCCCTGCCTCCTTCCAGAGGAGCTCTGTGCACATCCAAGAGGATCAACCCAGATTTCAGCAGTGCTCTCTGTCTGCCTAGAAATATCCTGACACCCCCAGACTCCTCGCCCCTCCATACCAGAGAAACCCTTCTGAAACTATGTGAGGAAGGAAAGCCAGAATCCAGAGGCTTTGCACTGACTATCTACAATCTGTCCAGCTCCAGACTATTTCTCTGGGGGTATTTAAGGGGTTGCAGCCCTGCCTGGAGCACCCCAGGTGGCTGGAATGGCACAGAGAGGGGCAGAAAGACAGTATTTCTGTGCTGCAAAAAGTCAGCAGGCTCAGCCACAGCTAAACCTTGCCACTCTGTAGCTATCCTTATTTTGGAAATGGCACACAGCTCCCATGGATGGGGAACCCACAGCGCCAGCCAGGAGGTTCCTCTGGCAGCAGCTCCAGAAGTGCTGTGGACGTTGGTGGTGCCTTAATCTCTGCATCACAGCACTGAACCACTATCGCTGTACTGACAGGTTTTATTGGCTTGATTAGCTTGTTATTTGAAATAGTTCTGTATTCTGTTGGGGTTATTTTCTTAGCATGGATGAATGCTTCATTAAAACCAACACAACCAGACCGATGCTACAAAGTTTCATGTTTTGCATTTTGCGTGAACAGCAGCATCCATTCATTTTCATTATGACCACCAAAAATAACAGACTTTCTAAGCTGGCATCATAACCCCTCTGTTACATGAGCAAAATCCTCTGCCACCTCTGAGGGATGTGATGGCAATGGAGTCAGTCTCAGCAGCTCTGACATGCTCCCTGCAGATGAGCAGGATGGGGGGAATGGAGGGAGGATGGAGCACACACAACAGCTTGAGAGTTCAGTCATGGAGAGTTTCTGACTGGCAGCCCAAAAATTGGTATCTGTAAGAGCAGGTGAAGAAAACAAGTTGTCCCAGAAACTCCACACTCCTCTAAACAGATCAGTATCTGCAACTTCTGATTCTGATAAGAATATTTGCTAAGGAATGCATCCATGATGCACCAGCAAGGCTGGCACCAGCCCCTGCAAACGTGGCAGCAATGGCCCATTTCCCTCGTCCCCCCAGCCACGAGAAAAACATGAAGGAAGTTAAATTATCCCTCCAAAGTGGTGAAGAACATGCTGACAACACCTGCTGAATGGGCACAGGCTGGTACTGGTGCTTTGGGACTGGGAAATCTGACTTTGTGGGGAGCCCAGTAACGGGCAGCTCTCCCTCGCCTGCTCACATCTCTGCATGACACAGCCGTGTCAATCAATACTCACCACTGTGTGCTCCCTGCCAGCCACGTCACACAGTTATCTCTCAGACTACTCATTTAGCACTTAAATATCACATAAAGTGCTTCCACAAATTGATGTGAACCCAGCTGCTCAGTGGATGACCCTGCTACCTTCCAGGGCTTGAGATGGGGAACAGGCAGGAAAGCTGATCTCCAATCTTTCTCTGTTTCTGAAATGCCTTTTCTTCCTTTTCTTTTCTTTTTTTGCTTTAAATTATGTGCCACAAAGGAGCAGAGGTAAATCCATACAACCCCGGGGAGTTCATGTTCACAGCCCACCAACCAAATCCAGTTAGAGCTCACAGAGGAGCAGCAAAGATGCCCGAGACAGGAAAACCCTGCAGCCTTTTGATAGTGATGCAGAGGCACTGGAGACAATCCTTCCTTGTCCCTGCACCACAGGGGGAGGAAGCATCCTTCCTGCACCACCCACACTCACCTGAAACTGCATCAAAGCTAGACAGCAGCATCTTACACCTCTCTGCATCAGGGTGGCTGCAGGGAGAGCTGGGCTTCTGCCCCCAGGAGCCACGAAATACATACTGCAAAATGTGAGGCAGGTTTGGAGGCAACACCATACCTTTGTGCAAACATACATCCTCAGCATCTTCTTTCCTCGCTCCTAACTTTGCTTCTTCCTCACACAGAAAGTTTCAGACACAAAGTTAAAAATATACATAAATAAATACAGACTGTTTACCCCTTCTAAGAGTTTTTAAAAGTTTCTCCCAGCAGCCAGACTAAATCTCTGCTTCGAGTAAAGCTGATTCCTTCTCAGGCAATTTCACACCTCATTGCCAGGGCTCCCACCAGGGAAGCCACACAGAAAGGTGTCACCTGCCATGGGAGAGAGGGAGCAGGGACAGAAGGACAGACGGGACAGATGGCAGAAAAGCAGATCAGCTTCTCAGGGAAAGCCTATTGCCAGAGGCTCCTTGCTGTGCTGGGCACCGTGGCAGGGCATCTGTGTGGGTAGAAGTAGCAGGAAAAGGGACATGGCAGGAAAAGAGGGACCCCAGACATAGTGACTTTGTCAGGGGCTCAGTGTTACCTCTGCTGTCCCTGTGGTGTCACTGGAATTGAATAATCCCATTTCACAAACGGGAAACCTGAAATACCAAGACCTGCAGGAGGACAGAGCTCATAACCAAACCCTGATCTGACCCAGGCTGGTGGCAGACAGTGCCCTTCAGCTCACTCAGTGCCCACGTGAAGTAGCTGCAGAAGAGATTTCATGGAGCAATTTGATAATGCTTTAACTTTACTGTCACCGCTTTTTTGCTTCCTACTTCACCTATTTTTTTTTTTTTTTGTTGCTCTCCTTAGGTTCAGACCGTATTACAAACACAGGCTAAAGCCATCTGTCCTCATCTCTCAGCAGACAAGCCCACAGAGGGTCTGGCAGGGAGGGTGGCAGATGCAGGCTGAAGCACAAGCCGGCTGAGAAGGCAGTGAGGCTGCAAGGGCAGCCCTGCTCCCTTGCCCCATGCTTTGTGAGAGACTCAAAAGCCCCATTTCTACACCCACTGCCTCACCATCTGCTCACTAAGCCCTGCCTGAGAAAGGGCTTTTGCCACCCAGCCTCAGACTGTTGCAAAGGGAGATGTAATCTTCATTTCCTGGTAGTGCCAGGGTGATGGGTTTGCAAGAAATGATCCCCTCACTTCAAGGAAATGTTTTCAAAGGTGGAAAATGTCTCTGAGGGGCAGGAGCGGTGGCAACAGAGATTTCCCAGGAGTTTGCAACTCAACCTGAGGGTGATTCAGGAGATCCCCCAGCCTGCTCCTGTAACACCAGACAATTCCCTTGACTGACAGGCATAGAGCTGCAGCTAACAGCGAGTGAATCGCAGCTGTCAGGACCCAGTGTAATTCATGATGCTGTTTGCTGGGGAGCGAGCTACTGCTGGGCTATTTATCACTCCTTCACTGCATGCCCTGCTCCTTCTGGCTGTGGCTGACATAATTCACAAGCACCTGTAGCTGCTGAGCACTGGCTGCACGGAGCAAAACCTTCACTGCTAAGCCAGCCAGCCAGGCACCGGTGGCCTGACAAATGGCTTTTCCAACATGTGGACAGATAGTTCGAGCTTTTCAGATTCTTAACAAAGGAAATGCATTCCTCTACTGACTCTCAGGAGTCATCAAGGTCACAGGAAAAGATGCCAGAATGAAAACTGAGATGAAATTAAATATTTTTTTCTGTCCACTGAGGAATTTGCACAGCTTCCATCAAATAATAGGTGAGCAGTTTGCTGGCAAGTTGCAGATTTTATCTTCACAAGGATGGTAGCAGGTAAGATAGCATTATTCTCTCCCAGTTTGGAGGGCAAACTGATACTTGGAGTGGCACAAAGAAGTAGCTGAGCTGGGAACAGACCCAAATCTCCTTCACTTCCATGCAGTATCCTAGTCACAAAGCTGCTCTCACAAGCACTGCTAGTTAGGAGCTTTCTAATCCACTGCAGAATACATTCCAGCTGATATCCTTTGTTATACATTGGTATAGTGTGGATACATCCTACAAAGGCCTGCCTTGGGTTTGTGAAGAAAACCAAAATAATGTAGTTTTGTCATATTTCCTGAAATTTTACAGCTCAGCTCCACACAACTAAACCCCAAGTTCCAAAGCACAATATTTTCTCCACATCAGAAATTAAAAGAGAAAATTTGACAGTCCAGCTCAGGCAGGCAATGAATCCTAAAACCCACTTAAAACCTACGCAGGATTAATTTGACATATTGGATTCCTTATGCCACCTGCAGACACTCAGTGCTTTCCAAACTCATTGAGCATTAGTCATCCTTAGAGCTATGTGCCTTCTTTGGTAAGTGAGCCAGTATACTGAATGACACTTGAAACATCCCTGCTTGTTCTGGGAAAAATAAGGTTTATCCTGTGCTGAAACCAAATTCAGCACAATCTGTAAAGCACAAAATTAGGCATTGCTTGTGATAATAGCACTGTAGATGTGGCATGCAAGGAAAAATTTGACTTTATACGTGACTAATCTGACAGTCTGTAGGCGACATAGAAAAAGACGGTATTTATAGAGAGCTGATAGCATCTGTCCCCACACCTGATAGGGGTCAGTACCTAAGGTGAGATGAGATGAGAGCATTTCTGGAAACAAGCAGGAGGCAACCCAGACCCTGAAGAACACCTACAGGAGCACCCAATTTCCCACCTGGACGGGTAGACACACGTGGACCGTACTCCTGGTGCCCCCCAAAACCTTTTTCAAGTTCTTCGGTGAAGTTTCCACTGCTCGCCTTCCAGTCAGTCCACACAGCTACAACGCGTTTACAGCTTCCCACCCACCATTCCCGTCCCAAACCTTCGCCCACCGAAGCAGTTGTCTGTAGGACGATGAGCTGGGCAAGGTTAAAAAGGGAAAGGAACTGGGGGAGAGGGGAGTGTTACACTTCTCAGCTGAACCAGCTCTGGGTGATGTCGGGATGCTGAGCAGCCACAGTGGCGATGCTGTGGGGACAGCGCGGGGTCCCACGCCACGAGAGCCCCGCACGATGCGCACCCCGCGCACCCTCCGCCGCGCCGCCACCGCTGCCGGGACGAAATCCCGTCCCATCCCCATCCCCATCCCCATCCCCATCCCCATCCCGGGGCACTCACCCGGGCTGCCGGCGTGTCCCGCGGCGGGAAGCGAGGAAGGGCGGCCGAGACGGCTTCGGGACGGAGGAGGAGGAGGGGGAGGTGGAGGAAGACGCCGCGGGGAAGCGAGGGGCAGCGACCCGGCCGGTGGGACCGGGACCAGCCCCAAGCCCAGCAGCAGCAGCAGGGTGCAGGCTGCCGGCATGGCGCTGGGGGTGGATGGAAGGGGATGCGGGGGGGGGCAGGGGGGTGGTTGTTCACATACCCGGAGCGGGGCAATGAATAACCACGTAAATAGCGATTTTTAATTAATTCCCCGTGCCCCCCCCCCTCGAGGCGGCGCCTTAAAAGTGCGGGGTGCCCATAGCGGAGGGGGTGAGGGGGGGGCCCGGCCAGCAGCGGCAGCAGCCTGCGGCCAAGTGCCGGCGCCCGAAAGTAAAAGGGCAGGCGGCGGAGGCTCCTCCTCGAGCCTGACATCACCCAGCCGCGGCTCGGCTCGGCTCGGCATGGCCCGGCTCCCCACGGCCCCCCCACCCCGGCCCGGCCCGGCCCCCGGCGGCCGCCCCCTCCCGCCCCCGCAGCCGTCGGGCCGCCCGCTCCCTCGCCCGGCTGGCTGCGGCAGCAGCAGGAGTATCAGTAGTAGTAGTAGGAATAATAATAATAATAATTAATAATAACAATCACGCTTCTTTTGACTTCTACTTTATTTTTGCTGCTGCGTCTCCCAGGCTCGGTTTAACGCGGGCAGCGCGCAGGGCCCGCGCCCCGCGCAGCGGCACCCGCGCACGGCTGGGGCACCCCTCCCGCCCGCACAGCCCCCAGCCTAAATTCCATCGAAATCGAGTCCTCCACAAATAACTTCAGCTGTTTTCTTGGTTATAAAGCTGACTCCCTTTCAAACGCCAGCAGCAGAGTTTGAGGGTACAGTTTCTGGCAGTGGTGAATTTCCCAGGCCGGGCTGTACGGGAGGCAAAGGATTTCCCTTCATTGTTCTGAAATTCCCCTTCATAATTTCATGCTCCTAGTTCTGGGAGAGAGCACGCCGCAGAGCAGTGGGCTGGGCTTATGCCGGGGCTGCCGGCATCCCGATGCGCAGGTTTAGGGTCCCCCTGAGCCCTGCCCCTGTGGGGAGCACAAACCCGTCCTGGCCAACCTCTCCCCTCGAGTCGCTCTGTACTTTTCCCTCGAGCTGCTTCAGAATCAGACTCGATTTCCACAAGCCAAGCAGAACCCGACCTTCCGAAGGGGAGGGTGCCTGGTGACAACTCACCACGTCCGGACGGCTGCAGCCTCCAACAAGCCCGGGGTCCGGCCCACAGCCCCCCGCTGCCGGGTCTGCTCTTCCCCAAAAGCAGAAGTCGCTGGCTGACGTACACAAACTCTCCTGGAAGCCTCTTTCCACCCAAGAGGTGGCACTGATGAGCCCACACCAGCACGCTAATGGCCTTGGCTTTACCCCGACAGAACTCGCTCTTCTCTGCTCCTGGGCTTTTCTCTCACCTGCGAATGTTTTTTCCCGCACCTTCCCACACCCCTTTCAGAAATCCTCATTCTGGTACTTGAATAATCGTGGATGAAAGCCCTGGGAAAGGCCACCTTTGAGGCATCCCTCTATCAATCCATGCTTTAGTCTACTCCCTACAGCTTTTACCATCTTCTTGCTTCAAATTTGCCTAAGTGAAGCCTGGTCAGTTTTGGACATGAAGCACAAACCAATCATGATAATGCTTTAGTCATGCAAGTAGGCGCCTCAGTCCTGGCAAATGGAGTGACCCAGAAGCCACAGGCAACACCAAGGTGCCTGATCTACAGAGGACGTTTTTAGGCTTCTTCATTCCCTGTCCTGGTATTTACACATTCTGTATGGAATAGTTGTGCAAAACAAAGCTTCTGTCTCGATAAGACAGAGAGACCAATACACAGCTAAAGCTCAGGGGAAGAGCTGTGAAGTATTTTGATACTTTGGGAGATGGCACATATCTTTATACATGACATACAGGACTCCATGCTATCAATTTCTAAGATAGTAAGTAATAAATATGATTCTTTAGAAAGTTTTGTTAGTCCCTGGAAAGAAACACTTGCCAACCAGCAAATCTGACATTTTTAACTGTGCAATACAGGTAAAGCAGCAGGACCACAGAAACCTCTCTGATCCTCTCAAGGATGCATCCTCAGAGCTGCAGGGGGCAAATGAAAGCCAAACTTCACCCTGGCATGAAATAGATGCTCTCCCATCCACACACTCTCATGCCTGAGGGCCTAATACCAAATCCAGAGCTCACACCCTTTTCTCTGCCTTCTCCAAGAAACTTCCCTAACATCTAAGCCACACAGCAGCTCCCCACTCTTACTGCAGTCTTCCAAGCTATAAATCCAACAAGCAAGAAGCACGGTATCAGATGCTTTTCCAAAAGGGTCTCAGTAAATTCTTCCTACTGTTTGACTCAACAGGCCCATGGAGAGCCATAGCAGACACAGGCAAATGCAAAACAAACACTTTTGTAGAACAACCCATGTCGGTATCGAATGGCTCCATCTCACCATTCCCCCGTGGTGCCCCCATAGCAGAGCCCACCCTGCAGTGCCGCTAGCTAGGAAAGCAGGGAAGAAAGAATTAACCCCCTCTGGGTGTGGGGGAAGGGGGTAGCTGATGTCCTCCCAAAAACTGCCATTAAACCTGCCCGACCTGCTGCATTCCTGAACCAGACAGGGCACTTGTGGCCATGGCAGGGGTGACCATGAGGACTGTGTGCCTGAGTGCAGAGCCAGCAGCAGGAAACGCTGGCCACAGGGCCCCGTGCTGCCTCTGGATGAGCCACATCCTGGCAGAGCTTACTACAGGTGGGACAGGAATGCCACTGCAGCCTCTGAAGCCCATGGCAGTGGTGAGCTGCCTTCACCAGCCCCAGCAAAGGCCCCATAGGTGTGAACCCGTGGGCCTAAACCAGTACTCACCATCAGAAAATAATCTCTCTCCTCTCTCCATCATGGCTGCACAAGCAGCACATTATTTACAAGCACCTGGAAAGGAAACACTGATATTCAGGCAGTTTGAGACTTCCCAAATGAAGTCCCTTCCCCCCAAATCAGACAGGTGTCTGATTTGTCAAGGTTTAGTGCCTGTAAATTTAAAGCTACTGTGTTTTCCTGCCATCTTATTTTTTATTCCTACCTTCAGGGTTTCATAAGGAATATAAGGAGTCAATTTATGACTGATATTTTTGAGTTCCAGTTTCAACAGCCACATGTAAACAACAGAGGAAAAACCTCACTTTGTTGGTTTTTATTCGAAAAATACTCTTTTACCCATTGGAGCTGCGGATGGCAGTGTGGAGGGGATATCAACCCTGCCACCCATGTGATGAGTTTGACACCCTCCTTGGGGGCTGGGAAAGAACCTTCAGGGGTGGGAAATGGAAGAACTGCAGCAGGATGAAGGTGGAACACAAGGTCTCAGTGAAAGCCACCAGCACTTGGCTTTTCCCCATGTGGTGCTGGAGTTGTTTATCCCCATGGCACAGCCACATGCTCCTCTGCTGCATCCTGCTGATGCTGCTTCCAGGGCAGCTCCAGGCCGAGGGCTGCTCTATGCCCTCCTTGAAATAGGAGATTTAAATGCATGAAATCATGTCTGAGGAGCCAGATGAGCCCAGCAAAGCCTGATGTCGAGTAATGCCACAACATCCTCCTGAAAGAGGCCGTGACCTCAAACGCCTCCCCAAATTATGTACAGAACACATTTAACACTTCATCTGAAAGCAAGCAGCACATTCCACACACAGCAAAGGAGTTAAAAACAAACAAACAAACAACTTCATCAACACAGGAAGCCTCTAACAAAGCTATATATAAAATATTATTGATATTGATTAATTGAAACCTGCCCATCACCTTGTTTTGGGGGAGGAAAAACAGAGTGTGTTTTTATTTCACCTTGATTCGCATTTTCCAGATTGAGGGGCTAGAGACATGTGACAAAATTTGCTGGTTTCTACATTGTTTTGGTCTGAAATCCCAAAAAGCCATGAAAGTCTCTGCAGAAAAAGCATCTCTGTAGCACTTTATGAGGATTACAGTGACCAGTCCCTTCCCTCTGGTTCCATAGAAGCTTTCCACGGCACAGCCCATGTCATGAAACTCCTGCAGCTCCCTTGAAACTGATCCCAGATCTGTCCAAAACTTGGATCAGGCTCATAAACCTCAGACAAGTTTTAAGCTGATGATGAATTAAGGTACAAAGTGAATATTTTCTCCTCCTGGAATTTATTATTAAAAGCCCTGAGTTTCCAAAGTGGACAAACAGTTCCTGAGTAATTAATTACCTTCACATCTCCTCTTGATGCCACAAGCTATCCATTAACGGATACCAGTCATCCAAAAGGCACTTAATACGTGACCATTATTCTTGAAATTTTGGGGGTGGTGGTATTTTATTGATTTAACAAAAATTGCTTGCCTTGTACCTCCATTGGAAGCAGCTTGTTCCAGATATTTGCCATTTGAAGGTCAGGATACCGGTCTTGTGATCCCTCTTCATCCCTCACAGAAAAATGCACAACTTGAAATGATGTTGCATTTTGATTCCTGTCACTGGAAAAAAAATCCCATATTTTCTGGGAAAAAAAAAATCAGCCATCCAAATCTATTTGAGAAGAAGCAATTCTAAATTTCTTATTTATTTCTTTCAGGACCTTTTTCAGCCAGCTCTGGTTTGGAGCACACCCAGATATTCTGGAGCTGAGCTAAACGCCTCAGAGCAGTGCCCTTAAATCTGGAAAGAAGCCCCCAGTGAAATTTAGAAGGAACACTTGGATGCAATAAAGTTACTGTGCTCCTCTATCCCTAAGTTTCTGGAAGCACCCATGGTTCTGTTTGCTCTTGCATAAGGAGGGCAAACCCTAGGTATTGGAGGATATGAGCATAAAAATCATGTGAAAAAAGCCACACAGAGCAGAAGGCAGAGAGGAAAGGAGCCTCTCCTGTGCTGTATGGGCTTTAAAGGGATTTATTTTTAGCCTGCAGTTTGCTGCTAGAGCCTCTCATCCGTAGCTTTTAAGGCTGTTACTGCTGAGGTCTCACCTTGTCTCAGGTTTAAGGGATGCTGTGCCAAATCTGGGTTGCAGCAAGACACCACTGCAGAACATAAGAAGTGTGTTACATTCCACTTTCATACAGAGCTAACAAATTTATAGGTTGTCACAAAATCTCCTCTCTTTTATCCCTGTAATTACCTTCTCTAAAATTCACCAGGCAAGGGCACTAATTCAAACAACTTCCATTTCCCTCTAACCTAAATGTTAATCCTAGGCTGGCTCTTGTGCTTCAGCAAATCTCTCCTGACTTTGCAGGTGTAAGTATGATGCTGTTTAAGAAACTCTGCCTGTCTGAATCTAAATCAGAGCCACATAGGTGAGAGCAAACCACCTCATAAGGCACAGAAAGTCCCATGTGCCTTAATTCAGCCCATGCACACAAGCATCATTTCATATTCCACCCTTCTTTGCTGCTTCAACGCTGTGGTCACAACTATCTGCTGTGAAGATGTCACCATGGCAGGTGTGTGATATTTTGGCCACCATACACAGCTATAACCACTGAAGGAAACTCAAAGCTGGTCAAGAGAAGCCAGAGGAGAGTGAAAAAAAACACAAGTTTGACCTAAGATATGGATTTAATAAGCTTGATTCTCCCTGTGCAGACTCCTAATGGGACACAGATCCACAGATCCAGGTGGATGACAATTTATACCAATTTATACAAGAGAAACTTGTCTCTTAATAACAATATCACACCAAAACTTCACTTTTCTTCTGCCCATTCTTAGTCCTGACTACTTGTGCTGGAAGTTTTTTAAGGCATAAAATTCCAATTTCTGGACCCACTTAGTGCTAAGGAATCATAAATGTAGCATTAGCTTCCAGGCAGTACTGCAAGGCAAGTAATAAAATATTTATCCCCACCCACCTTCTGTGCTTGTATGCTCTGCAAAGGAAAACATCAAAAGTAGAGCCACCAATTCACAGCTGGAGCCTTCAAAAGGAACCAAACCATGTGCCATTATCCACATCTCTCAAAAACAAATGTTTTCACACCTTGACCCATGCAGAACATTTTCATTTCTGGAATACTAATACTACTACTACTACTACTAATAATAATAACTAAAAATATCACATTTCAAAGGAAAATAATTATAGATGGTAAAAAAGATCACATTGCCTAAAAAACAGTAAGGCCTTTCCATACTTACATTAGCCAAACTGCAACCTTGATATACAGTGAGGCATCTGATGCTCAGAGCTGGGCCCCAAACTCACCTTCAGGGAACCTGAAGCTTCATGAAATTCCCAGCATGTGAAGGCTCAGCTGGGCTCTCAGGGGATGAAAGCAGCACATTGCCACTCACAGGAGGAGTCCCCACCCACATTTCTTCCCTTCAGCCACTAAACATGAAGGTGATAAATTCCTGCCCACCTAATTTCACCCATTTTTTTTAGAGTGCCAAAGTTACAACCATTTTTGAAGTGCCACCATGATATTTAGCTGTACAACTGCTTGCTTGCTTTCTTTCCCGGTGGAAAAGTTTCCTTGGTGTGCAAAGCCCTGTGTTCCTGTAGTGTCTCATGGGGTCTCCAATGCTACCCAGACTCCCTGGTGCTAAAACAAGGCTTCTTGCCACTCTTACCATTAGCTACACCAGAGATAATGCTGCAGGGAAGATCAGCATGTCCCTTTCCCAGCATTACCCAGGAAGGTTGTTGCACTCTTAACCTGTAATGGAGCAAGGATTGTGCAGCTCCTCAGCAAACAAGATACACAGCCAAGGACCTTCTCCACTCTCCCTCTCTGGATCTCCTAACTCATCTTATTTTAAGAAGGGAATTAAACTGTTTAGTGGCCAACAAAGAAGCTACCTAGGAATTTCTGCCTATTAATCTCTTCATGCCATGCTCTGGAGTTTTCTTTTGTTCAAGTTACAGAGAAATGTTGGGCTGAGCAATCCTTGACTTGGGAGGAAAGGGACCGTGAATGTGAGTGGACTTTGTGAAATACAAGATTTTACAGTAATGGCATTATGGTCAGGTATGAAACTAACACAGCACCAAGCAGCTGGCCAGCAGTGGGGCAGCACCAAGGTGTGTTTGAAGTTTGCACAATAAGGGTATCTGCCAAGGTTAAGGATGCTACAAGCACAGGGAGGGCTCTCTGGAGCCACTGGCTCCAGGAAAAGCTTCAACATGGGCCCAAAATCCGCACAGCAGATTCAGATTCTTTGGAAATGAACAGCAAGAGGGCGGCAGGAAGGAATCCTGGAAAGGTATTTCCAACACTGAGTGACTGATTTGAGGTGGGTCAGAGCAGGTCACACAAACACAACTTTCCTCTCGCCTCTACTGAGATAATTAAGGTTAAAAGCACTTAGTCAAAGACCTGCAACCTTAAAAAAATTCTGCAGTGCACCAAAGTGGCTCTTTTCTCCATGCCAGCAGAAAGCCTCCTGTGCCTCCCTCTGTAAGAAAAGTGAAAGAGACAAAGCTGCAGCTGGCCAGGCCATGGGATGGGACCCACCCCACCCAGTAACAGCAGGGCACTGCCAAGTGGAATGGTGCTCAAAGGCATTGAGTATGCCCACAGAATGGATGGAGAAGAGTTCCTGCTGTCTCAGGCTTTTATTGCACAGAAAGAGAAATAAATAATCGAAAGTCTGAAATTATCAGAGATGAAACAAAGTGGAAGGCAGTGATTTCCCCTCCTCATAATGTCAGAACTGATAGATGGTGCTGGGAGTAAACTTGTTTTGCTAAAGCAATTCTGAGCCATCTGTCCCTTTAGCCAGGAGATGCTCTAAGTGGGCCCAGCTATTTCATCAGGTCTCAGATCTCACATCAGAAAGGATATGGGAAATAACTATGAACAGCTTCTAAGACATAATTTCACAGTTTTACAGAAGAGGTCATTATCCTGCATTTAAATGTGTGATTTCAGTTGTGAATATGCTTCATAATCTTCTCGTACTTGCCACTGATTCTGGCCTATTGTCTAATGTCTTAAAATACTTTCTAAGACCTTGGTAATTGAAATGCTGAGGTAGAAAATTACTGTATTACAAGCAGGGAAATTCATGCCTAGAGGAGAAGTGAATTGACCTGGAAGGTCACATCCATCCGTGACACAGCTGGGAGTGGGGCTCCAGCTCCTGCTGTCAATGTCACTGCTCCCAGGCAGAGTGTCCCCAGCCACCCAGAGGACATCTGAAATGGGGTGTTTTAAGCTTTTAGAGCAGCAACCATTTTTAGAACTCAATAGGGCTTATAATTGAATTCCTTAAAAGGGTTATACTATCTTCAGTAACTCATCACTTCCCTGGACTGACCCTTTCATTTCCACTTTTTCCCCTCAGTTTGGGTAAGGTTTGAAGCCCAGTAATGTTGTAGTTTGCATAAACAAAGGCTCAAATACATAAATAGCAATTCACATCCTTTGTGCGTATATTCAAGTATTTCAAAAGGCGCCCGTGGCAGCCATTAGCACTTCTAAATGCTTTTTGAAGCAATGGATTGATTTTTCCTGTGTGTGTGTGTGTGTGTGTGTCCTTCACTGGAACTGGCTCCCAAATTGCTCTCTGCTGATGAGCGAGGACTGGTGATAGCGGTCCCGTGAGGCGAAGTCTGCGTTCTCCTTGGTGAGCTGCCTGGTCTCCATGCCAACTGTTGCAAAGGATGGTGTCACCACAATCTGCTCCCTGGGAGTTGGTCTTCTGCAAACAGAGAAGCAGAGGTGCCTGCATCACCCCGTGTTTGTTATCCATTACCAGCCGTGCTCTCGGTCGCGCAAGCAAGGCAGGGGGATTCCAGAAGAGGCAGAATCCTTCTCAGTGCCCTTTGGAAGCACAGAGTTAACCTGAAAGCATTTTTCTTAGAAGGCACAAAAAAAAATAAAAATGCGGCTAATGGGAGTAAACAGCCCTTTTTACAATTAGGCAAGAATAACTCTGAGTATGCAAGAAGGGGCAGAAAGACTGCTTAAGGTAATAAGCAAGTCAATTCTTCCAGCCCTCTCAATGCTCATTAGTGGGTCATGGGAACAACGAGCAATGGGTTGGTCACTGCCAAGTGACTGGTACCAACCTGCATGAAGTGATCAAAACCGACTTAATCCAGCCAAAGAAACTGAAATTTGCTGCTGCTCCTATGGAGAAAAGGCACAAGAAGTCAGTATGCTGCTAATTCTCTCATAATAGCATTACACCACTGAATTTTTGCATAAAATCTCCAATCAACATGCTTGTTATTAGCCTGCAGTACCCAAGGGTTTTGTGATAGTGAGAACATTCCTGCAGTCTTCCTACATGCTGTGGCTTTTAAACAACTGCCCAGGTATGAACTCAAATTTCCTATGGAGAGGAGATATGTGTTCCCAGCCCAACAGCTTGTTATACCCCAGTAAAGCCTGAGCAAAGCACAGACACCACCTCAGCACCTTTCCCTCCCTGGACTGCAAAAATCCCCACTGCAGATATGGGGAGACAGGAGGAGCCATTCAGCCAACCTCAGCCAGAGTGGCTGTGGTCTCACTGTTCAATCCCTCTTGTCTGGCCCCATAGAGAGCTGGCTTAGCTTATCACACCAACACTGATTTCTTTTCTGGTTTCTCAGTAGTTTCCTGCACTGGGTTCCTGCAGGGGCAGGGGAGTGCCAGAGCTGGAAGCACAAGCAGCAGGAGAAGTTTATGGTGAGGGACAGGGAGGACCAAGCCCTGCCAGCGCCTGCTGGATTTGGCTTAGGCTGCTGGGGAGGAAGAGAGAGAAGGGATGTGTGAACCACAGGACATTTCTGCTCCCAAGGTCTTCATCCAGCCCCTAATCCAGAGCTTCTCTCAGGCCAGTGTCTCCCAGCCTTTCCAGACAGAAGGGCTGTTTGATCCTTTGAAGAACCAACTCCAGATCATCAGAGCCTTGTGACCACAAAATAACATTCCCTCACAGCCAAGTAAAAATCAGGCTGAATTTTGAGCATTCACTTCTAACATTTTCAATGCCATGCATTGTTTTACTGTATGCATGAGAATGCACATGCAAAAGAAACCAAGAAAAAAATGTCTAACCGTGCTACTATTTCTCAGATCAGCTTCCAAAACCCTCTATACACTGACAGAGAAATTCTTATTAAAGTAATTTTTGATAAATATTTCAACAGCAGATTACAGAGATACAATACAGTGAGTAAACAAAGGCAAAAAATACTCCAACACCTGAAAACATTATTTGTGTTTTGTTTGATATATGGGGGCCATAAACATCTTGATTAAAACTTACATATATTTCACAATATACAAATTAACAACTATTATCCACAATCTCAGCTCTTTTTTACTGTGCCCTACAGATACACAGAAAGGAAGTCACTCAAGTGTAGAACAAGAACAGTTGAGCAATGTTTGGAAGGTGGTGATTAGTTTTCGGCTTCTCATCATGTGTGTTTCTGAAATCTAGTATGCACTTACCTATTGTCTAATAATGTCTCACCTAAACAAACCCAGGTAGTTATTTATGCACATATTGCATATGAACTCAGGCTCTTGATCTTTCTCATCCTGGACAAAAAAAAGCACATGCAGGCATGCACTCAGCAATGCACCTCACACAGCTGCGGATGGATGGATGGATGGATGGATGGATGGATGGATGGATGGATGGA